>JAVYIG010007557.1:0-10000 GCA_035222895.1 Strongylocentrotus droebachiensis
GATACATATATCTGCAAAGTTTCATTAATATAGGTATAAAGATCGCCATTTTAGAGCAAGTTGAAGTTATTTTGGAATTTTCTCAAAAATGGCGAATTTGGAGGGCATTTTTCTCAAATTTGGTCAGTGTTAGGGTATATAATTTTGTATATGGCTGGAAAGGGCATATCTTCAAGTATCTAAATCCAAAAAAGGGTACGGGTTTGCCAAGCCATAATGGAGATACGGCCACAGAAAGAAAGCCAATTCCCAGAACTTTAGAGGGCGCTATTCATGGTTTGCATAATTATTGGAGCATGAAATTTGGCATGGCTATGTGCAATCATGAGATAAGAATAATGTAAGATTTAAATACAAAACAGAATTTATATGAGAAAGTTATGGCACTTTTTAGATTTTTAGGGGTCCATTTTTCAAGAATTTGAGAGATTTTTGACAGAGTCAGTTTCAGATTTGAAATTTGAGTACGAAGATGGCATTTTGAAGGTCAAGTCATGCGTCGCAGATGAAAGAACATCTCTCAGACTATCTAGAGGAATTTGTTAGAAATTTGTAGGATCTATGATAGTGGAGATGGGAAGGAAGAAAGAGAGGCCTTAAAATGGACCAGAAACGGACAAAATGGCGCCTGGACGGTCATGCATGAGTGATTTTGAGAATCAAAGAATGTAGTGACCTTGATGAGATGTTAGAGACTATGCTATGAAATTTGAAAGGAAAGGGACATGAGGAAAGGGCATAATTAGTGATGACAAGCACTACGTGCAAAACGAATGGGATTTTCGGACGATAAGAAGAAGTAAGAATATTAATAATGTGAACGAAAACAAGGCAATGACGAAGGTCGTCATTGCAAAGAAGAAGAAGAAGAATAGGAAGAAGAAAAAGAAGAGCCTAGAAGAAGAAGGAGGCGGGGTCCTTCAAGAGGAGGGGAAGAAGAAACGCCAGAACCAACAATATTTCCGATTTATGATTCACATTCGGCGCTGCCACTGATGAATCGAAAACTCGTGCATTTTTGTTTTTGGATATGACGTCATAATCACAAATCTACCGCTACGTCATCTACAGCTGGAGTCTCCAAAGTCACCTGATGATGGCAAATTCTGAAATACTGTCAGAGGTAAGTGAGTGTTTATGATTATCATAACAACGTCAATTATCAAATCTCAAGCATGCGTCGCTTACGGAGAAATTTCGTATTGGAGGTAAAGTATGAAAATACTCTTGTAATAATTAAGATAATATTCAGCACAGTCCCATACGTGTTTTTCCCTGTACTGTTGGGAGTGTTGCGTTGCGTTCCTGAACTGTCAAACACCACAGTAGAAAACACCCTAGTAAGTAGTAGATCTAGGCATATTCACTAAAAATCGATGCTTTGCCTTTAGTGACAATAATCAATATACTTTTACTATTACTAGGGGTCTATACTAAACTATTAATAGAGTCTATAGAGGGTCTAGACTAGATGACATCTAAACTAATTATCAGTTAATTACAACCAAAACGGTTCAACTCGCTCAGCCGTTTCCCTACACTGAGCTGTGAATGATTCTATTTTAAAGATGACGCTTCATTATCTTTACACAATTCATGCCCATCGCCTGCACTCTATACCCTTCAACTAAGGATTTTATAACATATTTACAGCAGCCTATACTACTTCGAATGCGATAAACTCGCTGATCTCTGAAAAGCGGAGGGACAACAACAGAGAGAGAGACTCAGAGAGAGATCATGCTGCATGCTGATGAAAAATTATATTTGAAATCTAGACTTCCATGACTAGATCTAGGTCGGCCGTCGGTCTTCTGTCAATCCTGACGAAGTCCCACTTTACATTTCATTGTATTTCTTGTTCGCAGCGAGAACCAAATCTCGCATCTACCTGTAAAATAAACAAATACAAATCTATGCATTTTGGTGGGTGCCAAATAGACCGTAGCAACAGAGTTTTGGGCGGTCAATCTTCTTCTTCTTCTTCTGTCCTGATTAAGTCTGCCTCCTTCAATTGACTGAGTGTGTGTGTGTGTTTACTGCATATTACCTCTGTTCGAGTGCTATTTACATTATACAGTTTATTGACAAATATTAGCAAGCTCATGTAGACTCTATAGGATTGAAGACTAGCCACTCACGGTGTCACTAACCGTCTGCAGTCGATTATGGAAGGCTCAAACAGATGAGATGGCAATACATGAAACTAGATGATTTGCAAATGCTACTTATTGCTAGCGAAACAGGATGCGACGGAGCAAAATAAGCAGCGGTTACTTCGGTTTTTCTACATGACTTGGAGCTGCTAGCTGTTCATCGATTGAAAATTATAGAACTGATTTATAATGGAATTTAGTGAATTAGAGCAACAGTGTGCAGGGTATGATTTGGATACTAATGTTTTAACAATAATCTTTAATTTTGTCCCATTTGTTTTATACATGTGCAGGTTAAATTTTTCCCCCTTACGCCTAGGTGACCTTGATAGGCAGGTTTGACTGTTCTTGTAACGTTTTGCTTTAAATAACAGAGCTTCTCTCACTCTTTGATCTTAGGTTGTCTTTCAACAGAGTGGGGTATTCATTCACACCACTCATGGGGAATCAGAAGATGATGTTTTACTTGAAGGAAGAGTGCAACTTGTGAAAAAGGTGAGAAAATAGTTAAAGGTGCTATTGATCAGTTCAAGACAGTTTTTCAAGGTACAGTGTAATCATATAGACTAATACACATTTTCTGTGGACCCTGCCCAATTCATTTTTGGACTTGGTATCCAACAGTGTCATGATGTTGGAAAAAATATTCCTAGAAGCTATAAATATTCAGATGATATATGAGTTCAAAAATTTGAATATATTCCATGAAGATTTTTATTTCAATAACAATTCTGTTTCATAAGAAGTAACAAACAACAACTTTTTTTTACGTTACTATTTTTGTTCATTATAAATTATAGAGTATGTAATCTCCTTCTCTGTGAAATTGCAAATCCTGTGTATTTCAGGCTGACTTCATGTGATGATATAATATATGAAGAGAATTCAGATGATCTGTAGAGGTTAGGTTTTGCATGCTATGGTGGTGTGATAACATTCATTTCTTTACTTTGCAATTTCATTATGTAGGTAGAAGCCTCAAACTTTGTTATGAAGAGAATTACTTATAGTGTAGATGTTTTCCCATTTTTCTTGCCTTGGGAAACCAAGTGGTTCCTGAACTAAAGAGAAGGTCAAGTTCTGGGGAGAGGTGAAAAATAATTTGTGAGCATTTTCATTGCAAGTGTGGAAGAACATCAGAGAAACAATGTTCCCTGAAAAGCATGGCTCTTCAAATGCCTTCATATTCTAAATATGACATGTAACAGCTCAAAAATGAGGACCACATTTGTATGCCACATGATTGTGTAGTCCGATATACATCTCTCTGTGTACATGTACAGTACTTGTTACATTTACCAAGACTGGCCAAATTTCTTATTATATTGATGATTCCAGAACCTTGCAGTACACACCAATACTTACATGCTACATGATAAACTTTTTCTGATCGAATCCACTACGTTTCTTTCACAATACATTGGCATGACCAGAACTCAACTTTATCTTTAAGTGGTTTATTTTAATGAAAGAACTTTGTAATGAAAACTTCCCATGCATGGCCATTACATGTAAATACTGAGCGTCCAGTACAAACGTATTCTAATGTATGCCAGGATGGCACCCATATGCTCTTACAGAAGCGAGGAGAGTATGTGGAATGGGTCCCAATCCGTGAGGGTGGTTTTAGTCTACCGCAGCAGGACCAGGACTGGACCATGGTCAACACAGTCACCTACCAGAAGGACCATCAATCATCAGGTTAGTTCATAGTTAGACCAGGACCCGAGTCATATAGATGATCTTGAGTTGAAGTAATGTTGAACAATATATCTTCATAGAATCAAAGGAAACTTTTGTCTACCAGAAGAGAAATATCTTTTATAGATTCAAAAAAACAATAGAAGTCTTTAATTTCCATCAGTATATATATAAAGACATTCACACATCAGGTTTAATAGTTAGACCAGGACCCTGTCTCAAAGCGAGTTTCAATTGATCTGGATAGATAATAATGATAATAATAACAATAATTGGATTTATATACACACGGTAGTGCTTTTTCCGGAGGATATAAGGCACTGCCCCTTAGTATAAGGACAAATTATTAATTATAGAGGTTACAAGAGTCATATTTTCAGACCTTTTCCTTAAGCAGTCGTATCAATTTCTCCAATCATTTGCAAACTTATAGCCAATATCTTTAATGCAACTTTGTGATTGAGGCCAGTTTGAATCAGTCTCACATGTTAATAAGAAGGGCCCCAGGAATAGAGGGCCTTGAAATAAAATCTCATTTGTCAAGAGTTTATAAAGATGATCTTACATGTAGTTTGATTAATGATGAACACTATATCTTCTTGGATTCAAAGGAAACTTGTAGAGAAATATCTTTTATAGATTCAAAAGAAAAATGCAGAATTTTTACCACCATCAGTACACAATATATACATTTTGTCAATATTGCCAAAACAAACAAACAAAGGCGCTGATGAGACTGAACAATTACGGGGAAAGACTGGGTAGTGGCTAGTTGTAAGCAGTTTTGTACATGTATGTCTTTAATAATAATAATAATAATAATAATAATAATATTAACATTAATAGGGCACTTTATACAGGCGTTTCTAAGCGCACAGGTGGTACTGTCTCACTTAGTATAATTATTCAACATGTTCAATAGCTTAAATTTCAGTTTTGAATTAATCTCTTTACCTGTGACATCTATCACTTCACACAGACGACAACGTTGTCGTGAACCCTCCTACCGCCGGCGCCTCGGCCCCGCGCAGGAACAAGTACGCCATGAGTTACTCTCTGTCCGACGTAAAGACCATCCGACGCTCCAAGCAGAACCTTGGCTGGTCCTACCTTGTCTTCATCTTGAAGGATAACGTAGCGATGCCACCGCTTCACTTCCATGACGGAGGCAGCGCTGCCTTCGTCCATGTCATTGAGAAATATGTCATGCTCACAAAGTAAGTATTTTGCGATTTAGGGCTGGAAGTGAGAACGTTATACAGTAGGCTTACGGTTGCACAATGTGAGCATTGGGGAGTCCTGAAAAGGACTGTTGGTAATCTTTCTTTCTTGAGTGTGTGTAGTCCTAAAAAGGACTGTTGGTAATCTATCTTGAGCTAAGAATAGTTCTAAAGAGAACTATAGCGCCGGTTGAAGAAGATAGGTAGTAGGAGGGGCTCAACTTTTCGAACAGGTTGACTACCGTATTCGTTGTCAGGATTACCTAATCCTCCCCCTCTCTCACATGGTGCAACCGTAGGCCTACTGTATACAATGTATCTACTTCACCATGCAAGCCGATACTTATATGCAGCATTTTACAAGACTTGTAAGCCACATGTGACTTATGATTGAATTTGTTCATGTCAAAGATCATTTTGTATTCATGAATGTTCTTTGATTCTTTATAAAATAATATCAAGAGAGGTATCATATGCGCATTTGAATTGTAGGCTGATATGTAAAGCGTTTTGAAAATGCCTTGTTAACCCTGCTCATTTACTTATAACTTACAATTTCAATACAATATTGATTATAAATAATTAGTATGCCAAAATGTATTCACACATTTATTGATTTAAACAATCATGATTAGCTTCCCAGGTAGTTTTTATCTCTCTCTTATTCCCTTTTCCCCCCTTATTTTTTGCTGGTCAATAACAAATTTTGCCGGTCAATGAACTTTTTTTTTTTGACAAAAAAGTTGTATGAAGCTCCAACAGTCTGCCAAATTATATTTCACTTTTTATTTTGCCAATCTATCCCCTTGACATGTTTTTTCTCTCCTTCAATGTTTTTTCAGGTCACCTAATGACTCTAGACTGTACATCGTAACTCCCAATGACACAGATGCTCTATCTCGCTCCTTCAACGAGCTTCAAATCTTAAGGGAGACATCATCACATGTAGTCTCAGTAAGAATTCTTTTAGAACTCAATCATACATGAAGTGGTCACCACTTTAATCGTGCTTATTCATAACCTACCTCATGTATATTCATGATCTACCTCATGTATATTCATGACGGACCTCCTTCTATGATGTCTATATCTATTGTGCAGCTACTATACGCGCTTAATACAGAGTATCATATTATTACCCCGGCTGAAGCTGAGTCGCCATAATGAGAATTTCTTCCTTTCTAGTACCCATTAACTTCACCTGGGTGTAGAGTGGCAAATGTAGACTTAAAAGAAGAACAAAAAACTGGAATTTAATGAGATAAACAGTTTACAGTGTACAGAGATAGACAGTGTAACTTTCTAAAATTGTGTATCTTTTATACACACAAGCCTAGGGGTAAGCAAAGTGTTGATAGCTTCAATACCAGGATGTAATGTTTAACCTTCTATACATTGCCTGCACCAAAACGTCAAAAGTTTGACCTCTGTTTTGTGGCGAATTCTAGTCTATTCATCTGTCTTTTTTTTTTTCCTGAAAAGTTAAGAAATTATTATTGAATAATTTATTTAGGATCACACTGGAATTACTTTTATGAATCTAAGTGCTGTATAAGCTGCAGTATTTTGTATGATGTAAAATATGTTTTCAAGACAATGTAAACTTACTGAATTCAGCCCTTGTCTGTGATGAAGTGTACATTAATGAATAATGAATGATGAATGATGAATGATGAATAATGAATAATGAATAATGAATAATGAATAATAATTAGCACTATTGAATAAAATTGAATCATCACAGCAATTCATGAAGGACCCTGTTTCGGCGACGATGGGAGGGTTCTCGAAGGTCACCAACTTCTTCAAGGACGCGATCCTGTTGCCAATCAACACCCATCGACCTTCTGATGAATACGCTGACCTCATGCCTGACCTGGAAGGACTTAGTGTGAATCTGCAGGCCGAGCAGGGATATGGTCTCGTCTCACAGTCACAGGTAATGATCATGTTGAAGATGTTGCAATGGTTATTTTTACCTGACTGCTAAGAAAGCATAAATGCTTGTAAGTAAGCAACCAGACGGCTGACGGCTTTAGTTCCTCCCCGAGGGACCTGGTAATGAGGATTAATGCCTTACCAAAGGGCACTATCGCATCGACTTGGTTTTGAACCCGGGTCGCCGGATTACGAGACCACTGCTCTACCGACTGAGCTATTGCGCCACCCATCTGGATTTATAAAGATCATAACGATATTCAAGGAAGGGGCTATCATTTGTATTTAATTGCCTGTAGTCATTAGTTCTTGATGAAGTATTGATGTTTTGTAATACATCCATGTAGAATATGTATTGTTTTACTTACAATGTTTAAATTTGTCTGTCATAACATGTAGAATATTGTCTTTGACTCTTACATGCTGTAGATAGCAAATCATAAAGGCTTGTTCGGATATGGTGCAGTTAACCGTCACAAAAAAGGAAGTGTGTTTTTTTTTACTTGTAAGTTAATAGTAACTGTACGCACTAAAGGACTTGCTTGCATCCACGGAGCTCTGTATTATAAGATACCAAAATGTTAAGCATATTAAACTTTCCGTCGTACAAAAAATATCACTGCGGTTTTTGCTGCTTAACATTTGAATAAGCCTCTATTAAAAGAAGAATGTAAAATGATGATAATCTTGATAGTGATAATAGATAATTTTGTATTCTGGGACCCATTTCACAAAGCCTCTTTAGTTCAAATCATGTGTTTTGGTATTATATCAGCATGTAGAGTGGAAGTGGCCAAAAGTGATTCTGCATATTCATCATACAAGTTGAGCCATTTAGTTTCTCTATGATGAAGTATTTCCCTTGCATCGCAATGGCTTTCTAATATGTTAAATGCTAATATGTTAAATCTTTTAACATTATATAATTTGATAACTTTAAAAGCCTGTACAATATTGTCTTTGACCCTTACTTGCTTTGGACAGCATATCATGTCCCCCAAATATGTACAGTAAATTTCATTCCATACACTCCCTTGAACTATGATAACATGTAGCATTTTTTTAATTTTGTAAATTTTAATTCTGCATGTTTAAGTTCACTTTTGAAAAATGACTCAAAATGGAGAAATAGATCCATTGTAGTTGTTATTGTTACCGAGGCAAATACTGTTTCTCTTTCGATGACACACATGCAGATTCGACTTGGAGAGAGACCCAACGTTGAACGACTAAATCCAATGACAGAGGCAGAGTGGATGCGATTTCAGGACAAAGAAGGCAGGATTACCAAAGTCGACGAAGTGCTACTACGAATATTCAGAGGGGTAAGTGGGAAAGAATAATAATAATATTAATAATCAGCTTTTATATAGCGCAAAGTACAATTGAGTCTCTAAGCCCTTCCAAACTTGGATATTATTACCCCAGCTTTAGCTGTGCTGCCATTACGATGCTCTAGCAAGGAATTAGTTCCTGCCAGGTACCCATTTACATCACCTGGGTTGAGTATGGCAAATGTAGATCAATGTCTTGCCATAGGAGATTAGTGCCGCGGCGGGACTCAAACAGTGGACCTTGTGATCAACAGTCCGGCGACGTAACCATGCGACCACAACACCTCTATCCTCTGTCCTTCTTCTCTTATCTACATGTATCTTTCTACGGCAACAATAACGCTGATTTACATAATGTCTGTGTGTGATTATGTACACCTGTATCAACTTGTATACTTCATTGGTTGTAATGGAAATGTAACATTTTCCATAAAGATTGAAACGTATATAGATATATTATAAGGCATTCCACTTTTAAATTAAAAAAAGCTTAGAAATAAATAAACAAATAACCATCATATTCATCAACGTTTATATAAACCTGGACCCTGTTACTGTTATAAGCTACTGAAATCAAGACATCTGATTGGCTGAGAGCTAATTTGCCATAGAAACTTAGCATTTGTTATAGATAAACAAAATTATGAAATGGGCCCCAAATTTGTAATTTCTTGACTTTATTTCAATCTCAGGGCCTGGCACCATCACTGCGGAAAGAGGTGTGGAAGTTTCTACTGAGATACTATCCCTGGAACTCTACCAGAGCAGAAAGACAAGCCTTGAGGAGAAAGAAAGAGTAAGTATCAAAGTGGCGATCATTTCATTTCATTTCATTTATTTATTTCACTCTCAAGTATATACATGTTTGTTCATTATCAATATAAGATAAAAGAAAGTAGGGAAAATTGGCTTGATGAGAATGATCCCCAAATAAATACTTAGCATAAACAAGAAACAAACTTATTTTATATACAAAAAACATCTTATATACCTTTCTAACAACAGAGGAAAGATAAGGATAACATAAGGTAAAGACTGTTACAGGAAGATAAGAAGAAGGAAGTTACAACTTGAATTTTACATTCTACATAATAAATGACAATTTCATTTTGTTCCGCTTAAATAACCCTTATACATGTACATATATTTGAAGCGTTTCAATGTATTGCACTGTTTTATGTCATCTGGCATTCAGAGGATGAGAAGGCTTTTCTATTCTTGTCAAAATGTCTCATTTAGTCACATGCAGAATTCCCTTCCTGCTTGTGCTTAAATTGAAGTTGAGTTCCGTTAATGGAAAAAAAAGAGATGGTTGTATCCTTATTGTCTTTCAGATAATAACAACCATTGTAGCTGTTAATTGCGAGTCCACCCTATTTTCCCCTGTTACCAGGACGTACACTGTACCATTCTCTTTAACCTTAATTTTTCTTCTTGATTTGTTTCTTTTTATCAGAGATGAGTACTTCTGCATGAAAGCTCAATGGAAGACAGTGACAGAGGAACAGGAGAACAGGTTTTCCATGCTGAGGGAGAGGAAGAGCATCATTGGTAAGGATGAGAACAACTTGCCGGTTTAAAAAAATAAAATGGGGGAATGTTTTAAAGTGGGACTGCACTACTTGTATCTACTTGTGCCCTCTATATAGCC
>JAVYIG010007557.1:17500-100488 GCA_035222895.1 Strongylocentrotus droebachiensis
TATCTATCCACGCCGGATCAATATGATAATTTACCAAATATATCAATAGGTAGGCGGTTTCCCGGCAAAATTTGTATCATCACGTATTAGTCAAAACATATTCTTTCACATGATTGGTAATAAGAGCTTCCATTTCATTTTTTGAGAGGGGGGTGTTTCCAAAACTGGTCTATACCTTTAACCCACTTTCATCCAAATAAACCATTTTTGTTTGCAGCGGTTTCCTGTGTTACATCTGAAAGAGTCTTTAAAGAATGCACATTTATCTCCTCTCTTTCTCTAGAATCCAAGGAGTCAAGCAACCTGTACTTCTGTTTCCGCTGGTTACTCATCCACTTCAAGAGAGAGTTCACCATAGATGACATCATCAGGCTGTGGGAGGTAAGACCATAGACTCGTATGTTCAAATACCAAATGCCCTTTAAGTACCAAAGCATGGGTCGGTCGGTCAGAATTTTTTTTTTTTTCTTTTTTCTTCTCTTTCTTTGGGCTGATATTTCTAAGTTTTGAATGGTTTGATACATATTTTTTTATTCATTAAACTTTTTTTTCTTCTAAAAAAACTGTTAAAAAAAAAAAACTTTTTGAAAAGCCGACCGTAGATTTCAAGATTTTTGGGTCGGTCGCAAAGGGCAATACAACATCTTTTTATTTTACACCTAATGGTAGGAATAATTCCCAGGAAGTGAAAATTGTGCACACTGTATGTGATTGAATTCAATGACCAGGGTAATAATAATATCCGTAAAAGCGCTTAGTATTCCATATTAAGCACCATACAAATCCAGATATATTATGATTTTCCCCATCCCTTCCTGTTTTTAGGTGATCTGGACCCAGTTCCCATGTAAGAACTTCCACCTGTTGCTGTGTGTAGCTATCCTGAACGGTGAGAAGGACATCATGGAAAGAGACGACTATGACTTCAATGACATTCTCAAGGTGAGATACAAGAATGTTAAGCTTTAGGCTAAGCAAAAATGTAGTGTCACGTCACCCTAGCACGTTACACACCCACTGACCCACTGCAGTATTTGTATACCTAAGATTAAGAGTATGGGGAAACTCCGGTGTAGTGGTGCACTGGAACTTTCTTTCCTGGGTATGGAGTGGCATATGTAGACTTATGCTTTGCCAAAGGACATTACTTCCATTCTGAAGACAAAAATTACATCTGTGTGTATCCAAGGACAATTACCCCTCAAGGGTTACCACCCCCTGAAAACAATAGCCCCCTTGGACAATCACAGTGGTTGTCCTTTGTTGTCCGGGGGGTGGGGGAGTCCTCGTCCAGGGGGTGATTGTCCTAGGGGTAATCGTCCTGATACGAAGCTTAACATTCATTGAGATATCACTAACTTTTATGTATTTTGTGTTTCCGATGCATCTTTTCATGCCACTACATTTTGCTAAGCAACCTGGAAATCAGGGAAAATCTTGAAAGTCAGTTTCCTTTCTTCCAGTCCAAGAAAAGTCAGAATTTGTTAAAAGTATTAAACTCTAATCCATATTCAGGGAATTTCATCCCCCCCCCCTTATTTTTTGTAAAAAATGGGGGTACCTTTCCCCCTATATTTGTATTATTGTCGCTGTTGATGTTGTTATTATTATTTCTTAAGGGGGGGGGGGGGGGTAGCAATATTTATATGACATATATTTTGCATGAGACTCGACCTGTGTTTAACTCAGGATTCAATGTTTTCAGGAGCGATGCCAACATTATTTTCTGAATTGTTTTTTTCTTCTTCACTTTTGTTGTCATCAGGAGCAGTTAGCAGCAGATCAATGAGCTTACACTACATATTAATTTGTTAATTGCAAGACATTTATTTTTTAAACATTTTCCCTTTACCGTGTTGTCATCTATTAACAGCACATCAATGAGCTTGCAATGCAGATCAGTGTTGAGGACATTTTGAAGAAGGCAGAGGGGATCTACCTTCAACTTACGAATTGCGACGAGCTACCTTCCATGATGCGGGAGATCATCGGTCTGGAGGACCGGAATCGCGGCGGCGGGGACGAAGCCCGGTCGGACTGCTCTGACAGCAGCATCGAGGTGTTGGGAGATGGTGATCCAAGCCCACAGTAGGTTAGCCAAACACCAAA
This sequence comes from Strongylocentrotus droebachiensis, assembly GCA_035222895.1. NCBI lineage: Eukaryota > Metazoa > Echinodermata > Echinoidea > Camarodonta > Strongylocentrotidae > Strongylocentrotus > Strongylocentrotus droebachiensis. The sequence goes on from JAVYIG010007557.1 coordinate 19,610, forward strand.
GTCAATATATGGGACAGTGTGTAATGAATTGATGATAATCCTCCGTACGTTGTGATAAAAGTTCTTATCAGTCAAGACAAATATTGATTTTTCCGGGTATGCTTAATAAAGAGGCCACTTGTGACTATCAGATGAACGCTGCCAATGCATACAAAACTATATTGCCACTGCACAGTGTTAACTTACTCTACAGATGTTGATTTAGCAAAAAAGTGCTATTTTGGGCAATATTTGAAAACTGCTATCAGACCTGAATGTGTGTTCTGATGTAGAGATTCCTATTTATTGCTGAACGTTTGAAGAGCAGTATAAGTTTCAAACTAAACTATTTGGAAGATAGTCTCAGAATGCATGCATTGTTGTATTTCATCACAAGCTTCATATGAACCTTGTTGCCTAGCAGCAGTAGTTTCTTGGTCAAAACAGTATACAGTATGTACAGTATAATAAGCACAATATAAATGAATTATTCATACCCCTTGTAAATTTGATGTTTTTTGTGATTTTCGTCACTCATGAAGGAAAGGTGGACTGGTAGAAGTTAGGGCCTTTGTTGAATAGTTTAAGCTTTAAAATGTCACATTATCAAGAAACATAGATGGTGAGAGCAACCAGTGGCTTGAGTGGTCTGCCATAGATAAGTCCAACTTAAAGACAATCTTCGTCTTTGTGAAACACTCCCAGGTTGTAAGTTTGTTTGCCGATATCATGGGTCAGAAATTTAATCTTTTTGTTTCATATTTGAAGTGATATTAAAGGGGCTGTAGCGTGATAAGTCTACATGTAGGTGTCTTTCCCATGGCCTGACTACGGACACAGGGAGGCAGCATTCACGTGCGTGCAACATACACGAAACCGAAGCGGGAGGAGAACTTCGGTCTGTTTCGCGAACGCAAGTGCGCGCTGTCCGTTATAGTCCATTCATTTACGTGCAGTAGTCCAAAAGAAGTTGTAGATGGTGTTACCCAGTATTTGCCATGCTACTCCCCCTTTTATAAGTAATGTGTAAGATGTAAATATAACTGCTGAAATACGAAGGATACAAAGACATAATATACATACCTTCTTTAATATAGTACAGTCTATCATACTAGTAGAAAAATATTGAAATGTACCTGTACTTGTATGGTATGAAAGATGAATTCATTTTTCCTTTTCTCATTTATGATTACAGAGCTTATTTAACATTTTGTTAAACAAGGTACATACATTTACATGGAATGTACATGTGTGTCCAGTTTCATGAAATTCACTTTAATTTCAGGTTTATATTAAGATTTGTTTTTGTTATACTCTTTCATGGATTATACACTGTACATATCTCATGAAAAAGATACAGTTTTATCATAATGTATATTGGTGTAACTCTGTATTTTAGAGATCATCATGACAGTATGTATTAATGTAGGCATTTCTCAAACAATAAGCTACATCATTGATCATGGTAAAAACAGATCTGTGTTTAAAAACATAAATTGGGAATTTCAGTTGTATATAACATTAATTTTGTATTTGCAAACCAAACTGACAGAAAGGGAACGACAATGGTTCTGTGGCAGTTGGTGTAATGGAATAAACTAACTCGGACGAAAAGACCAACATACTCTGGCACTATTGTCAAGTCTTGCATTTGTAGCCAGCTGCCTAAATGTAATTCCAAATTCCCTGTTAAAAAGTGTGCTTTTAAAGCTCAAAACCAATAGCATTACAGTGTCTCCTTTTGGAGATTTTTTTTGTTGGCATTTTTGTAAAATCCAGAATGCTTAGAATCACACCTTATACCTAAGCAGAAAGAACAAGGATCACAGAAAATTGTACCCGTAATTCTATTTCCAATGCAGTATGTTGTGCCACTCTCAAATATGAGCAATGTAATTGTAAATAATTATTAACATCTCTAAATTGGCAATGCAGTGTTATATATGAAATCTCTTTACTTGTGTACAACTTTTCTGGCTCGAAATGGACGAAAACAATATGCTCTATTTAGCTCTAAATCTCAATAGTTCCCCATTTGTCTCGTGGGAAACATGTCTCGTGGGAACATAGCGACCACCCAAGGGAAACACAAAAAGTGGTCTTTGTAGACAGGTTCCTTTAGTACATGTTTCAATGAGAAACCATTTTCAAGGGAAACAAAAAATGTGATATTTGTAGACAGGTGGTCACTAAAGCAGGTTTGACTGTATTTGATCTCTTGTTCATTCTGTGAGGATTTCAGGAGAAGGTGCATGACTTTAAATGAAGTAATTTGTGCAGGAAAGGTCGAGCACTAGATATACATTGATGTCTGACAATTCATTGCAAGTAGCATCTATAATCACCTAAAATAATGAAAGCCTTGTGATTGTAACTAATGGTATTAACATGTAAGAGCTAGTTTTGAAAATGTTTATAGTATGTTTTGTAACCAAGACGTTTGCCTGTAGGACAAATTGTGTGATTACAGTATGCTTTGTGCCATTAGGATATCCCTTCCTTGCATATGTCAATTATGAAAGTAAAAAGTGGAAGTTAAATAGTGTACTATTTCATATTTAAAATGAATTGAGACAAAACAACTGCACATGTAGTTCAAAGTATTGCGTGAGCATGTACACATGTATATTTTACGTGCAGAAAGACAATAAAGAAAACATAAGGTAGTCTATAAGACTTATTAGAGAAGCAAAAGTTTGTAAATACTGTACCAAGTTTTATGTGATAATTTATTTGACAATCAAGCAAACGGTTTATATAGAAGAAAAAGAAGTAAGAAGCTCCGCTATACAGAAAATTGTTTTTCCCCTTTTCTGATTTCCATGTTTTTATTCCATTTTTTTTCTCCATTATTATTGCCTTGGGAAAAGAGTGATAAATATTACTCTATAATGGTAATGTCATAATAATACTAATTACAATGCCTGTTAACTTTGCAATATGTAAAGAATGACTCATGATAATTAATATTCCGAGAATTTGAAGGAGCTAAGATCATATTTTTTTCATTCTCTTGGTGAGATATTTTGGCCTATGTATGTACATCTCAATAATTGTGAACTTGTAAATTGTTATGTTTGCAAGCCACATATTTATGTATATATATCATTAATTATATTTCTTTCATACCTGTATTATGTAAAAATGATATTTTTGTATTTCATTTGTTTTTCTATTACTTGTTCCATCAGAATGATATTCTCTAAATTGCTGTAAATGTGTATATACCATTAATTCCATTGTGCAACAGATTAAACTATAGAAGCGCGCAAATTTGATGTGTGTTGTCATTATTGATGTTGCTATCACCTACCCTCACGCTTCTCATTCATTCCCCCTTGCTCACTCTACTCAAGGGTATCCACCTTTCTTAAGTTTCCCTCCTTCTTCCTCCTCTCTTTTCTTGCTCTTCTCCTTTCCCCCTCCCCTCGGTCTCCTATTCATCCCTCTCCCTCCTCCTTTTTCCTCGCTGTGCCTTCTTCTCCCTTGCCTCTACCCAGCCTCCCTCCATCCCTTCCCCCTGCTCCCTTCTCAACTCCTGCCCTCTTCCTACCCTCTCCCTACCATTGCTCTTGCAACTCTCCCTTCCCTTCCTCATTCTCCTCTCACCTTTCTTCTTCTCCTCCTTTCTTCCCCACTCCTCTTCTGCGTCTTGCTCCCTCTCTTTTTATTCACTTCCTTCTTCCTCTCTCTTCTCCTTTCCCCCTCTCCTATTCATCCCTCTCCCTATACCCAGCTCCCTCATTCTCTCTTCTCTTCTCACCTTCCCCCTCTCCAACCCTGCCTTCTCCTGTCTCCTCTTCCGTCTCCCTACCTTCGCTCTTGCAACTCTCCCTCAACCTCTACCTTCCCTTCCCTCTCTCATCCTCTCCCCATTCTCTCTTCTCTTCTCACCTTCCTTATTCTCCCCCTTTCATCCCCACTCCTCTTCTGCTTCTTGCTCCCTCTTCCTCTCTTCTCCTTTCCCCCTCTCCTATTCATCCCTCCCCCTCTACCCCGCCTCCCTCTGGCCACTCTCCCTCAATCCCTTCCCCCTGCTCCTGCTCCCTCTTCCTCTGCCCTCTCCTGTCCTCTTCCCCCTTTACTCTCTCTCTCTCTCTCTCCTCTCCCTACCATTGTTCTTGCTCATCATCTTCCCTTTTTCCTCCCTAATACCCTTTTTTCATCCCCACTCTAATCCTGCTTCTTGCTCCCTCTCTTATATTCACTTCCTTCAACCTTGTTTTTAATTAGCCCAACTCTTCTTCAATTACTCTCACTTTCACTACTCTTAAAAATACACTTGCACCAGAAATAGATTTAAAACAAGGAAGACAAATTGTATTAACCATTGAACAATACAAAAGCAATTTAAAACTCCATATACAAGTACACATACTACATGATGAAATTACATTGTACATAATTATTTCAGGAAATATCCAACTAGAGAATACAAGACTAATTGTGATGGAAAACAGTGTACATGTTAATACATAATGTAGACATAATTCCATACAATGTACATGCATAAAGAGCTTCAAAAATAGAATGTTTGTATATGATTGCTAATTATAAAATTCTATAAAAGGAAACAAAACTAAATACAAGGAAAAGCAGAAAATCTGTAAAACAGACTTGTAATAAAACCTATTGTCCTACATAATATATAATTACAAAGCATGATTTTATTCTAAATCTATATAAAAAACTATTTTATAAACAATATACATGTAACCCATGTTCAATTTGCTTTTACCATCACCTTGTCATATTCCTAAAAGTTGGTTCAATTTAAAAATTAACACATTGACTTCTGAATTCTGTCATTCCTTATAGGCTTTTATACAGGGATAACCATATACCAGGAGGCAATGTGTTGAGTCTCTAACAAGGACTAAACAATACATCTTTGTTTTCAACATGTTAAAGTTCACTCATGACTAAGAAAATTATGTTTTTTTTCAACAACAGAACATTCTTGTTAACAAAAATATTGTCTCCTGTAATAACAAATATAAAAAATTAACTTGCAAATCTCTTTATAGAAGTAATATGCTCATATTTTGAATATGGTTTTACAACATGTCACTATACATTCAAACCTTCTTTAGTGACCACCTGTCTACAAAGACCACATTTTTGTTGTTTCCCTTGAAAATAGTTTCTCGTTGAAACATGTACAGGTACTAAAGGAACCTGTCTACAATGACCACTGTTTGTGTTTCCGTTGGGCAGTCGCTGTAGGCAGGTTTGACTGTACTACTATGAATTGTTGGTGATTGTTTCACTTGAAAATAAATTTGAGGGGCAAAGTAGAATCCAAAGATCACTACGGTAACTACATCCACCCCAAATTAGTTATTAATATTTGTTTATATTTATTTACTATATGTAGGCCTACAGACATATTTTTTAAATAAATATATGCCTGTTAAAATATGTGCTATTCACAAAGCATTGTGATTTACTTTATTAACAGTGTATACATCATTTATTTCATTGTGCATATGAATTGTGCGTATGTTATATGCACACTTAATGTGCCTCATAGTAGTATGCATAAAATGCGCTATTGCCCAGGATTTTTTTTCCATTATTGCCTGGAAATTGTCACTGTTTTATGGTGCATTTCTCATATTAACGTTTAAGCACACTTCTTAAGGTACAGCAAGTATAGCCCAGAGAACAATGTCAGATAGTAAGCAAATAACTACCATTGGTGAAGGTGATAGTTTGCCATCGCTTGAAACCAAAAGGTGATTATTTGCTTTATATTCCACATTGGAAACATTTCACTTCTTCCGTCATTTTAGAGCAAAAAGTCATCGATTAACAGCTAGCAAACGGTGTACGATACGTACAGTGCATGCAGTATGGTGGTGTGACCATATAGTTTGCGCATGGCCAAAGTTCATGTACTAATACTAAAAGCGCTTAAAGAGGAGAGCAATACGCAGCATATACAATTAAAGTGCGTTGCACTGTATAGATAGGACTTCTTTCTTCAGTGAAAGTGTGTTGCACTGTGTAGATAGGACTTCTATCTTCATTGTAAGTGCGTTGCACTGTGTAGATAGGACTTCTTTCTTCAGTGAAAATGCATTGCACTGTGTAGATAGGACTTCTATCTTCAGTGAAAGTGTGTTGCACTGTGTAGATAGTAGCCTATCTACACAGTGTAACAAACTTTTTGCTTCTCCCAGCAATCACATGATTTACCTTTGACCAATCATAGAACTAGATTCTTAGTATGTGGAATATAACAATAAATATTTTACATCTACGATATATTATCTATCAGAGGCATGAGTGTGTGAAACGCAGCAACATAAACAACATCAAACATGGTTACTAAATGAAAATACAAAAACACCTGTGTATAAACATCTACTTAACATACCAGTAATGATGTAAAATATTTAAGCAATAAAAAAGTCAAGGTTTCTGAGGAATGCCTTACAATAGGCGCATCTTCATCATCTTGAGATTGCCAAATAGCCTGCTATTTCTGATTTGAGAAATAATCCTGAAGTTACAAATCGCGTCTTCATCAGCTCGAGAATCGACCTCAAAACTTGAAACTCGACCTTGAGAAATTGGCTCGCGATATTTTGCTCGGCGTTCGCGCATAGTGCGAGTCTTCGGTCTGGTGAAGATTCACCGGACAATGGCTGGATATTTTGCCAAATAGTGGGATATTTTGCAAACTATCCCAAGATATCTTGGGATGACAATCCCGACCAAATTTCCCGCTAATTGCTACTTCGGGCTGATGAAGACGCAAATTAGCTGGATAGTTTGCGATCGGGATAGTTCTAATAGCGGGATATTTGGCAATCTCGAGCTAGTGAAGACAGGCCTAATGTAGCATTATAAATATAATTTTTTATCTCATCACAAATGGATTGAAATCAATGTAGAGCTATTACATGTAACATTGAAAATAGAATGTTTCATCTCATCACAAATGGTTTGAAATCAATGTAGAGCTATATGTAACATTGAAAATAGAATGTTTCATCTCATCACAAATGGATTAAAATCAATGTAGAGCTATATGTAACATTGAAAATAGAATGTTTCATCTCATCACAAATGGTTTGAAATCAATGTAGAGCTATTATATGTAACATTGAAAATAGAATGTTTCTTCTCATCACAAATGGATTGATATCAATGTAGAGCTATATGTAACATTGAAAATAGAATGTTTCATCTCATCACAAATGGATTGAAATCAATGTAGAGGTATATATAACATTGAAAATAGAATGTTTCATCTCATCACAAATGGATTGAAATCAATGTAGAGCTATATGTAACATTGAAAATAGAATGTTTCATCTCATCACAAATGGATTGAAATCAATGTAGAGGTATATATAACATTGAAAATAGAATGTTTCATCTCATCACAAATGGATTGAAATCAATGTAGAGCTACATGTAACATTGAAAATAGAATGTTTCATCTCATCACACATGGATTGAAATCAATGTAGAGCTATATTTAACATTGAAAATAGAATGTTTCATCTCATCACAAATGGATTCAAATCAATGTAGAGCTTTATGTAACATTGAAAATAGAATGTTTTATCTCATCACAAATGGATTCAAATCAATGTAGAGCTTTATGTAATTGTTAGTCAGTCTAAATACAGTATCAAATACATATCACAAAAAGAAGGTTAATAATAATAATAATAATAATAATAATAGGCATTTATATAGCGCCGTACGTCTTTCTAGACAATTCTAGGTTCTATAAATATAAATATATATAACTGTTTGTATAACTCCTAATCCAGCATTCATATATAGTATTTATGTAAATGAAGCTAAACAGACTGTACAGTTTGTGCAATGAGGCAAGGCCTACAGACTCTTCAAGGTGCGCACACTAAAACCTTCAAACCTAACATAAAATAAATATTATAGGAAAAATATAATAAGTACATTTTCTGTACATCTGTCACAAAGAGTGTATGTAATTTAACAAAGCTGAATGAAAGATCAGAAAATATAAAGTCTACTAAGGGTAGCAGAGGTATACAGGTTTAAATTCTACATCAGTAAAATAGTGATTTTCAACTATTATCTATTTTGCACTCCATGCAACAGGTCTTTTCGTATCACTACGTTTCTCTAAGCTATATACATTGGCCAGAATATTAGGCCACTAGATAGGAATGTGATAGCTCAACAAAAGAGTACCGGTACCCAATTGAAGTTTAGCCTTAACCCAATATCTCTGACAAATGAAGTCCTGAAGAAAATGTTGCCAGATCAAGTGTTTGATCAAGAAAGTAATGGGAGTCTTAGGATGGCCTGACCACATCAATGACAATGTTTGGGACTGAGACTGGATGGTCTGAATACTCAAGGGTGGCCTGAAGTCTGTTGGATAGTTTCTCAGTGAAGTCTGAAGCCTGGTGGTACACAGTGACCCAGGGCTCTCCTAAAGTGAACAGAAAAATGAACATTCAAGATTCGAGGTTGTATGACGGATCAAAAAAATTACCCTCAAAATGACATTTGTTTCCTGAAGTCTGAATGTCAAATGAGCAAAATCATGAGGTCAGTCCAAGGGGCTGTCACTCTTTTGTGGCTGGTCCAGGTCAGTCTTGTGTCTCTTTAATACCTGCTTACGTGTATACATGAGTAGGGAGGGGCCTGACTTGCACCAGCGACTTTCTCAACTTCAAAACCCACTTGGGATCAGGCAAGGCTTACAATTTCCTTCCTAAACAACCATTTTGTATTAATTTCCTTCATGGTTTATTAAGTGCAATTATCATACATGACGGCTTATATTCATGCCAATTTTTTTTGTTTTAATCTTTGACTCCACTTTGGGGTCATTATTGCTTGGTTTATTTTTATTTATCCAATTTGTTTCCCCAACAATAATTTCATCTTTTCCTTTTAAGTACAAAATATAATTTCATGCATACCTTTCTTGACATGTGACCCCACATGAGCTAGCAGATTGACCCCTACAGAGTGGTCAACAGCTGCCGTAGCAACGGCTCGTCCAGCTCCTAGCTCCAGACACACTTTGGCCACCTCCAGTGAGTTGATGCTTGAGATATAGCCTGAGCAATGTCACAAAGAGAGACAATGAATGTGACTGTGTTTCTAATATACATGTACCTACATACATTGATCAATGATCCTGTGACCTTGAACATCTCACCTCACCAACTGAATATCCTTTCACTTAAAGTCTATCTGCACTAGTGTGGCCAGGAGGGATTAGACCTCCCTGCATGGTCACTGACAGGTGAAAAAAAAGGAGCGATGGGGGACCAACAGTCACCGATTAGGCATTGTTTGCTATATAGAGGGCGCAAGTAGCTATAAGTAGTGCAGTGGGGCTTTAATAGTTTAATACTCAAACGTGTGACCTCACAAACCCTAAACTCGTTTCACTTAATTTTTCAATTCTCAAACATTCTTGAGCCCAAATAGGGCAAAATGTTTCAATATTTCTTGGATTATCACAACGTAAGATATTTCAATATTGCAACTTTTAATCATGTGACATTTGACCTTTGATCTTCTAAACCTAAATCTTCAATAGCTCATTCCTTCAATGCTCATATATTCTAGAGCCAGCCTGGGTTTAGCTAGAACTGCTTTTTAGTGCTTCATATTTTAAGTTAACAGGGTAATTTTATCAGGTATTGTCAACAATTTTGTGACCTTGCGACTTTTGACCTCTCCCTCCCAAAACCAAACCAGGTCATCCTTGTATGTAATTCATACATGCATAATTCTTCCAAATTTGGTTTGAATTGCTTAAAAGCTTGTCAAGTTGTCACTGTAACAAGCTATTTTCTGGCATTTTGGTTCAATTTTCAATTAAAATTAGATTGTTTTTAAGGAGAAAATATGAAACACTTTTGATCGAAACCAAACATTTTCTGGACGATTGCAGATATATTACCTGTTTTCTCCGCCTTCAGATGGGTCTTGTTTTCAGCTTTCTTCAAAACTTGCCACACGTCATCAATGTTGTCCATGGGTAGCCTGCAGAGCCGTTTCGCTAGGCACCCATCGACACCCTGGGCTATAATCATGTCCTGGAATTTGGCCAAGGCTGTTCCATCATGGAGGGTTTTGGAAATCTGTTGTTTGCCATTGCTTGTGCCTTGAAGAGAGTCGATCAGACATCCACCTGCACACATTGAAAAATTAAAAAAGACATGTGAATTAGAATTTATACAGACATCCACCTGCAAAAATTAAAAACGGTTTAAAATGAGTATATAATTTAAAAACACCCACTTGCAAAAATTTACAAAACAGTAGGAATATAATTTATACAGTCGCCCACCTGCAAAAAATAAAAAATAAAAATTGACATATGAGTATATAATTTATACACACACCCATCTGCAAGAGTTGAAAATTAACAAAAACTGTATAGGAATATAATTTATACAGACTCGCACCTGCAAACATAGAAGAAAAAAAAACTGTAGGAATTTAATTTATACAGACACCCAGCTGCAAAAATTGAAAAATAAAAAACAGTATAGGAATATAATTTATACAGACACCCACCTGCAAAAATTGAAAAATAAAAAGCAGTATAGGAATATGATTTATTTGATAAAAAATACCAGTATAATGATGACATCAACATGTAGGCTACTTTAAATGATAAATGCCCCCTTTCTCTCTCTTTCTTACCCCCTCTCTGTCTCTCCCCTCCCTCTATCTCTCTCCTCCCCATCTCTCTCTCTCTCTTTCTCCCATCACTTCTTTCATTTATGGTATTTTGTTTTCTACTTTCTCTCCCCCCCCCCCTTTTTTTTTGTTAAATTGGAATTTTCCTGTAACACACTGTTTTTTTTTGTTTTTTTTCTCCTTTTTCTCCTCCTCCTCCACAATCTTGTTTTCTTCTTCTTCTTCTACTTTCCCTATGTTTTGTATCTCCTTGATCCTCCCCATTCTCATCCTCATCCTTCTTCTTCCCTTTCTGTTCTTCCTCCTATTCCTGTCCTATTTATTACACGTACATGTACATGTACATTATCATCCTATTTACTCAACCTTTCTCTTTTCCCTGACCTTTACTTTTTCCTCAATCTTTCTCTTTCCCCACCTTCCTGTTTCCCTAGCATCCCAACTTCAATAACAATACATATGAATATTTCTACTTTATCAATATTCTATTTGTAAACACACTGCAAGTGCAAAAGGGGATGTTATTCAGACATTCAGATCATAAATGGCCTTGAATTTCTATCCCATACAAATACAAGAAAGGGATAACAGACAGTTCACACCGTAATATTTCATAATGCCACCTTCCACTGTTGAATGAATAGGATATTTCTACCGATACCTGAGCAACACAGTTAGGTGACCTAGCTTAATATTTGTTATTGTGTTTAAAAATGTCTGTGAAAGGGAGATTCCTTTATGTGAGTAGGAAACAGACCCCAACTGGCATCTTTTGATTTGTCAGTGCATACCGGTTAACACAAGTTTACTGCACTATGCTCAGTTGAAACAGAATTGAAAAGCAGCATATACAAACTATAAACTTGTGCATCTTTTGAATTCCTCTACACAAGCAACATTTTTTTTGGCACAGCTCATTAAAAGTGCAGACTTTAACCCAATATAACTTGCATCGTTTGTGCACTATCAATATGTTTACTATGAACAAATATAATTTCTATGATTAATTTTAGATTGTCGCATTTGATATCTTCATGATGATCTGGGACAGTCAACAATTCAACATATATTTAGAATACACTGTACATTCCAGAAGAAAATGAAACCAAAAGACAAACTAGACAAATGAGGTTATCTGCCGCTTTGATCGAGACATAACACATGTAGAAACTTAATCAATGGGAGATTTGGATCAGTTGGTGTTTACAATGTATCTCACCCTCCACTCATATACACGCCATATGTACAAGCTCAAATAGTAATGTAGAAACAATAGAAATGATTGTGTTGACTGTTGCTTGGTACAACCCTTTACCATTAAATTAATGACAGGAGTAGGCGAACAAACAAAAAATAATAAGTCGTTCATGTTCATAAAGTTAGAGTTCTGATTATTTATCATACGATTATGTTGGATCATACAGATCAGCAAGAAAAGCTACGTTTAGAGTGGAAGAAGTGCATGACAGACATTACAGTGTATGACGGAAATATGGTCAATAATAGAAATTATCAAAATGGCCCCTAGATGACTTCACGCATCAGTAAACAACAAAATCTATTTGTTATGATCAATAATAATGCATATGGCACATCTCATGGAAATTTCATTCAAGATATATGAAGCGAACAAAATCAATACAGAGAGAAAAACAGAAAAGAAAGATCCTGACGAAATCAATATGTGCTAGCTCTGCGACGCTACCTGGCAGATTTATCCCTGCCTGTTAAAGGTAATACAAAGTCTTGGTATGGGGTCATGAATTTGGTTCAAATGAACATATTTGAGGCATATGCGATTTTACAATATTCAGTGATCGTTGTCACGGTTGGAAGTGATAGAATTGTAAATAATAAACTCTTTATGTTGTATAGCTCCCTCTCAAGACTGATATTATTTTAGCTTTAAAACAATGTATCTTGACTACAATCAACCAACTTGGGAGGCCCCCCCCCCCCCCTATGATCTCGGCAGTTGATTGTCCGATGAACACAAAAATGTGCATGTTTGTAGATATTTACGTAAGGAACAAGATTGTATAATTAGTTTTTGCCGAATATGCAAATTTTTGTCGTTAGCCTAATTAATTATGCAAAATGCGCTAATTTTATGCATTTTACAGAAAACGTGTCAAACTCCACTTTTTGAATGTTGAAACTCATTATTCATATGAAACTTCTTTTCTAACTAAAAAAAGTTAATTTAATGTAATTAATAATGATAATTTATGCAAATTTTGATGCAATTTTTAATTTTTTTTTTTTTTTTTGATGACATGCGCATACTAATTGTTATGTAACGCCTTACAGGTATATCTGATTTTGACGAAAATCGTATCAAAATGTGCGTAAGACTTGAGGGAAAAAAGTCATGAAACGACAATTCAAAATTCCAAGCGGTTGCGGCGCAATCTCCGAAAATGTCGAGGGGGGGGGCCTCCCAGGCCCCCCCCCCCCCCCCAGTACAGTAAGGGTTAAGAGACCAATACAGGAAGTATTTCCTTACAATTTGTGATCATAATCTTTAAGAGTATCCTTCAAAGGGGGTGTTTTCACAAAGAAGGAAGTGTTTTTAAACAGTCAGAATGGTGTAAAAGCCTCTTTGAAGGCTTTCATGACAGAGTATGATACTTCAAGGAGATATCTGAGATACAACATTTTTGGTTTTGATCAACGGTGTTTGTCCACCTGTATAGAAAAACCACATTTTTTGTTTCCCTTGAAAATAGTTTCTCATTGAAATATGTACTAAAGGAACCTGAACATAAAGACCACTTGTCTTGTCTCCCTTGGGTGGTCTTTATAAACAGGTTTCGCTGTAAACCATGAATGACCTAAAATTGTTTGGTTTGGAGTCGGTTTAGCGTAGTTACCGAGATACATGAATACAAAGAGGGGAACTTATTAGAAAGAGTATGAGCTTACCCAATTCCTCTACAAGTGTGCGAAGGTTTGTTGGTCCCTTTCCTCGAAGACACTGGATGGACTCGGCGACCTCAAGGGTGTTTCCTATGCAGCAACCGATCGGGTCATCCATCCTCGTCATGAGGGCGGTAGACTTCGTCCCGAGCATACTGCTGGCCTTGACCTACATGTACATAGGCACACATCATAAGAAAAGAAAAGAAACATTTAGGGGAAATTCAATTGAATATGAATTGTATTAGTAAACTGCATTCATATACATGAACATTTTGTTTCACAATTATATAAACAAGAAAATCAATTAGTGGTATAATTTCTCAATTGTACTTTGGCACACATCACAAGAAAAGAAAACAAACATTTAGGGGCAATTCAATTGAATTTGAATTTTATTAGTAAACTTCATTCATATACATGAACATTTTGGTGTCCTATATGTAACAAATAACAAGGAAATATTGGACATAAATTGATCATTTAAAATATGATTATTCTCAATATTTTCATCCGATCTGAGCTCTAATAGGGCTGTCAACCTGATGCAATTATGAGATAGAGGGGAGAAAATGCATACATTACAACTTGTCCTCTTATGGTGAAATACAGACGCATCCAAGGCCTCTTTGTGAGTTTGTTGCTGCTGCTATTATTTTCTGTATCTATCTTTTAGTCTCTCTCTCTCTCTCTCTCTCTCTTCCCTCCCTCTTTTTTCCCTCCCTCTCTCTCTCTTCCCTCTTTTTCTCCCTCCCTTTTTTGCTCCCTCCCACCATTTCTCTCTGTCTGTCTCTCTCTCTCTCCTCCCTCCCTCCTTTTCTCCCTCCCTCTTTCTCTCTCTCTCCTCCTCCCCCTCTTCCCCTCTCTCTCTCTCTCTCTTTTCCCTCCCTCTTTTCTCCATCCCTCTTTCTCTCTCTCTCTCTCTCTCTTCCCTCCCCCTCTCTCTCTTTCCCTCCCCCCCCCCCCCTCTCCCCCTCTCTCTGTTATCTCCTCCCATCCTAGCTCCTGACTCACCAATGATGTAGCCATTTCCCTTCCAAGTGTCTCATCCTGAGAGAAGATGGCAGCCTTGCCTACTTTGACGTCCAGCACCAGAGCATTCACACTCTCTGCTGCCTTCTTAGATATGATAGAGCCTGTAAGTCAAAGGACACTCTTATTAAAGGTAAAAACCAGTTTTGGAAACGCCCTCCTCTCAAAAAATGAAATGGAAGCTCTTATTAGCAATCATGTGAAAGAATATGTTTTGACTAATACGTGATCATACAAATTTTGCTGAGAAACCGCCTACTAATTGATATATTTGGTAAATTAGTTTATCTATTGGTGTGTCAGAGATAAATGCATGTGTGCGTAGTCCCATATACATCTTTCTGTGTACAGTGCTTGTAACTTTACGAAGACTGGGCCAAATTTCTTATCATTTTGATGATTCCAGAACCTTGCAGTACACACCAATACTTATATGCTAGATGATCAACCATTTCTGATCGATTCCACAACGTTTTTTTCACAATGCAATCGCATGACCATAACTGGTCTTTATCTTTAACACCTGGGTGGAGAGTGGCAAATGTAGATCAATGTCTTGTCAAAGGACATTAATGCTGTGGAGGGACTTGAACCCTAAACCTTGTGATCCACAGTCCGGTGACATATCCACTCGTCCACGACACCTCTATTAACAAATTAAATACTGAATTTGTCCATTTCCAATGGCTTAATACACGGTCAACTCAGTTGCAATATGGAATGCGTTAAGATTGTCATATTATAAAAGAATATTACTTTTAAGCTCATTAAAATAAAAAATAATGTGAAAATTAAGCAATGCAATAGACAATTTAAAACCAGTTTCCTTGAGATAGAAAAGGACAAGGAATATAATTATAATTCTTACAGCAATACAATTCTACCCATTGATCGACACACAAGTACACACATACACCCATGATCACATACATACAAAATGTACAGGTATATAATGAAAATCAATAGAAACAAGCGTCATGAACCAATACAATATTTGCAATGGAAGGGGGATTAAACACACCTGTGATGAGAGGCAAGCTTGACACGGTACTCGTGACATCTCGGATAGCGTAGAGAATCTTATCGGCAGGAACGAGATTGGCCGTCTGACCACAAATACAGCATCCCACGTCTTTCATGATCTTGCGCATCCGGTCTGATTGGAGGAGGACGGTGTATCCAGGGATGGACTCCAGCTTGTCCAAGGTACCCCCGGTATGGCCCAGGCCGCGCCCTGAAATCATCGGTACCTGCACACCCAGATTGGTAGAACATGGAAGAGCGGAGTCAGATTCATGCAGACTGAGCAATATTGACTGATACATTAATTTACAGCATTTAAACAGACTGTTAATTAAAGTAAACACTCTTAACATTTATAAATAAATGGAATCCATATCTGCCAACATTTGAAAATAAGAATTAGGAATTTTTAGCAGGGTATGCCTTCAAAAATAAGAAATCGCACTTGCAGCGGCAGCGTATAACTGGCAATACGTGGTAAATCTGTACCAAAAACAAATACAAATTTGTTGCTCGATCATGCAGCCATTCAAGGCACACAATACGTGAACTCTCACATTGCTGCACATTTTGACAAATCTGAATATTCCGGATTTTCAGGTCCTAGAAATCCAGAAAAACTGAATTTTCCGGATTAATCGTAAGGGTTGGCAGGTATGGGAATCTATAGAACAATATTGCCAGTCTGAGGATTTAGTGATCTCATACTTCAAACATTCATAACTATTTTATTATTGGTCCGATTTACTTTTAAAGCTTTTGCCATTCTGATTCAGCTTTCATACAAATTAAATTGAATTAATTTAGTACAAAGGTTGGATTGCCCTTCAATAAAGACAGCTGCATGAAATAAATGATAATAATAATAATAATAAAAACGTTACTTATAAAGCGCTTACCACCGAAGTCTCTAAGCGCTATACACACAAAAATAGACTGATATACAATTACATCTTATACAAAACTAAAAATGCAAATAAATATACAAATTACAATACATATATGGAATACACGTCAAAGTGAACAGAGTTAATTAATCATTGAACGCAATCATGATACAGATTTCACTCACAAGTCATTGTTTCATAGAGAGATTTCCGGGAGGGGAGGGGGGGAGGCGGGGGGACCCACTTATGATTCAGCTTTCATACAAATTAAATTAATTCAGTACCAAGGTTGGATTGCCCTTAAATAATAGACAGTTGCATGCAATAAATGATTCACTCATGAGATGTGGTTTCATAAAGAAGTGTCTGGGAAAACCCACTCACATACACAATGCAGGCTGGCAGACAGCCAAAACAAATTTGTAAAAAGAAACTCATTCTCTTATATCAATTATGTGTACATGCATTTATCACTGCATTTCTATTGGAATGGAAGTTGAATGATGTTCCTACTGTGTTGATGAAATGATAGAGACTGATGCGAGAGAGAGAGAGAGAGAGAGAGAGAGAGGAGGGTTTGGGACGGGGCCATATACTTTGGTCGACCAATAAAACAAACAGTGGGCTGCCCCAGTCAACTTTTGACATTTGTTCAGTGCATGCATATATACTTCATGATACTCCAAACAATTTATGTCAGGTGAGGGTTCTATACATGGTAAATGAGAAGTTACATGTGCATGTTAAGGGCCTATCTCACTGAGCGGCGAATGCTTGCGAACGTAGCGAATTTGGGGTTTCGCCAGAGTTTGTAAAATGTTGTAAAAGGTTGCAAGAAAGATCGCAAACAGTTTTCTTTGTTGTAAACAGTTTTTCTTGTCGCAAAGAAATTTTGAACATGTTCAAAATTTCCAAAGCTAGCGACCACGTTACCATATGGTTCCTTTATAAAATCGACCCATTGAGTACCAGTAGTTAGCAAAAGGTCTCAAACGTTCACAAATAGTGGCAAAGGATTGGCAAATAGTTGCTAATCTTCGCAAAAGTTGTCGCTAACATTTGTTTACAGTCGCTAATAGTCGCCAACTGCCTTTCGCAAACACTTTCGGAGACATTCGCTCAAATGTTGCTAATTGTCGCTAAACGTCACTTAATGTCGCTGATTCCCGCCAACATTCGTCAGAAAAGTTGGCGAATCCAAATTTGCAACGTTCGCAAGCATTCTCTGCTCAGTGAGATAGGCCCTTTAGGAACAATTTATCAACGTTATTATCATATTCTCAAGAGGATAAAGGTGGGGGGGGGGGTGGGGGGAGAGAAAGAAATAGAAGGAAAAAAAGAGAGAGAGAGAAAAAGAGAGATTGAGTGAGAGTGAGAGACAGGAGAGACAAAGAGAGAGAGAGAGAGAGAGATAGAGAGAGAAAAGAGAGAGAGGGAAAGACACAGAGAGAGAGAGAAAAGAGAGAAAAGAGAGAGAGAGAGAGGGAAAGAGAAAGAGAGGGAAAGAGAAAGAGAGGGAAAGAGAGAAAGAGAGGGAAAGAGAGAAAGAAGGAAAGAAAGAGAGGGGGAGAGAAAAAAAGAGAGAGCGAAAGAGAAAGAGAGAGAGAGAGAGAGAGAGAAATACAGAAAGAGAGGGAAAGACAGAGGAAAAGACAGAGAGCGAGATGGAAAGACACAGAGAGAGATGGAAAGACAGAGAGAGAGATGGAAAGACAGAGAGAGAGAGTTGGAAAGACAGCAAGAGAGGGAAAGACAGACAGAGAGAGAGAGAGAGAGAGAGAGAGAGAGAGATTATGCTTGTTTACCTTCATCCCGCAGGCAGCCAGAGCAGGGGCGAGGATGAGGCTCACTTTGTCCCCCACTCCACCAGTAGAATGCTTATCTACCAGTTTACCCTTCCATTCCTTGGGCCAGCTCAGGGTATCACCACTCAGCATCATCGCCTCCGTGAGGCAGGCTGTCTCCTCTGCGTTCAACCCTTTGATGAAGGTACACATCAAGAAGGCCCCTGATCGATAAAAATGGAAGAGTCAAAATGGATAAAAGCCATACTGATAATTATTAATAGACACTTAAAGGGATCCAGTAACTTTGTCTCAGATTCTGAAACAAAGTCCTGGATTTAGCTCATGCTGCTATCATAATTATAAACCTTTAGGTCAGTCAGGAACCCATGACTTTTACAAGCTGATCGCCTGTTTGATTATCAAGATATTTATGATTGGAAATAGAAACCAAATTTTGTGTTTTCCTAATGATTTTCATAACACTACAATCTATTGGGGAAAACGAGTATGGTTAAACCGGTCACTCGAAGATCTTTACTTTTTTGAGGCACTTCTTGATCTATTTTGAAGCACAATTTTTTTAGGGCTTCAATATTACACCGTATTACAGACACTGATAACACGTAGGGCCATGCTTCTCAGATTTATTCAAGTTGATCGAGTACAGGATGTTACATTTGTCATTGACATTATTTGTTTGTAGCAGACCAGTCCAGTTTTGATTGATAAGTTTATGACTGAATCTCTGCTGCATGTCCTTCATCGGTCTGATTGTCCTCCGACACACAGTAGGCCTGTTTTCATCAGCCCCAGATTGCCAAATATCCCGCCATTTGAACTATCCCGATCTCAAATTATCCAGTTAATTTGCGTCGTCATCAGCCCGAAGTTGCAATTAGTGGGATATTTGCGTTTTCATCAGCCAAAGATATCCCAAGATATCTTTGGCTAGTTTGCAAAATATCCTGCTAATTTTGTAGCCTGAAGACTCGCACCATGCGCAAACGCTGAGCAAAATATCTCGAGTTAATTTCTTGAGCTTGTAACTTCAGGATTATTTCCCAAATCAGAAATAGCGGGCTATTTGGCAATCTGGAGCTGATGAGGAAAGGCCTAGTGTTACGGTCAGGCAAGGAAGTGGCATAAGGACACATTTAACCATCTGGTCATCGACGGTCATCAGTCGATCCAACAGGTGGTGGTACTGTTGGAGTGTTGTAATGCCAATGGGTACCGCAATTGGTGACAATCTTGCCTAATATCTTTGTATCTCTCGTCGGCACCTCAACAACTTGTTTGAACTGTTTTCATATAATTTTATAGTAATAGTTTTATGGAATGTAATTTTTTCCCAACAAAAATAGCAACATTTTAGGATGAAACTCTTTGAAAGCAGAAAAGGAACAGGCTATAAATATAATTTTAAAAAATACACAATAAACAAAAAAACAATACACTGTATAAAAGCATGTGGAATATAATAATAACAGTAATATTGAATATTTATATAGAGCACATATCCACCAAGCTACGTGCACAAGGCACTTCAATATTACCCCGGCTCTGCTCGGCTACCGATTTCGGCGCTCACAGCATTAAAGGAATTCCTTTCTACCCGTACCCATTTAACATCTGGTGGAGAGTGGCAAGTGTAGATTAATGCCTTGCCAAAGGGCATTAGTGCTGTTGCAGGACTCAAACCGCAGAACCAGTGATCCACAGTCCAACGACTTATCCACTAGACCACATCACCTCTACAGGAATATATAGGAATTTCACTTTGTCAAAGAAAGTCAAAGGGGAAAAGGATAATATATTAGGGAAAATGCACATAAAAAGTAGAGCATCAAAGAAGGACATCAAAAGTGAATCTCTAAATTAGCAAATAAATGATGGAAGAAAAGGTCCCTCCATTCCATATTCATAACAATTATAATGTAACAGCTAGATTTTGCATAGGATTGGAAAAATGATGAAATTAATAAGAGGACTTGGAAGAGGTCTTCCTGATAAATTGTTAAGTCATTGCAGATTTAAGAATCAAAATCTGTTCAAATATCTTTCAATGAATTATAAAGGGGATGAATCGATCTATAGATATCACTTATAGACTATCTTTGCATACATACAGTACATGTATACACAGTGTATGTTTTATCATTTACATGTACACATACTACCACACAGTCCTTCCAAGTTATAAGTGTCACTTTGGAGGTTTGTGCCAAAGAGGTTTTTGCACTTTCTAACACATACGTATGAGATGAGAATTATCTGTCCTAGCCGGGCATCTTTGTCAGAAGTGCGAGACTGAACTTTCTGGATGTGTAAAAACTAAAGAGTATATTTGCCCATATCCTTGGTGTATTTGTTCCTCATTCCAGTGCACACCCCGTGTACAAATACTCTGTTTGTCATCACAACAAAGGGATCCATCATAATTCATAAACGATCATGCTTACAGCTAAACAAACATTACACAATTCACAGGACAAATACAAATACAACACTTCAGGGGAAAACCAAGATGGTGATATTATAGGGAACAGCACACAGGCTAGCTGTCCATAGATTTGTATAACAAAATTTAGACAGACAATTTAAAGTTTGCATTGCCCAAAGGAAATGAACACTGCCTGACCCTGAATCTCTATTCTCTACATGATGTACATCACATATTTTGGTACAAAAAACTCATCTATCTTACTTGAAATCCAGAATATGTTCACTAAATTTAGAGTGTGACATCATGGGAAAATCAAAGTTCTTTGTTTTATCATGAAAAACAAGAATATCACTATCACCATCAATTCCAATGATTTGAATTTGAATGATAAGGATTGGAAAATCATGGGGACAGCAAAAGTTGTTATGGTACTGTGTCGGCTTTGTGCTATTCAAATGATTTATCTCAGCCACATGACATCAATACAAAGGATCAAAATGAAAATAAAAAGTTTTTAAGTTTGAATAGGGACATTTTCTTCCCTTACTCACTGCTTGTCTTGAAATTGATATTTCAATCTATATCTGGATGTTCATTTTCCATTTTATTTCTGTATATTTGCAACATTATAATTCCATCATGAACTTCATATACACACTTGAATAAATGCACTCCATTTCCTTATGTACCTTTAAATTTAACTACCTTCTTGAAACATGTAAACAGACAACATATTAATTAAGCCCCATTTGCATGCAGCTATTACAAGTACCAACGACATAAGGCCACTAGAAATTAACCATGGCTCATTAGTATTAAGTTCTGCATGAGAAGCACAACTGATGACTGAAGAACACTAGACCTACATTAGGGCAGTCCAACTCCTTGTAATAAGTTCATGTGTAAGAAAGCAGAAAATAAGAGAAACAAAAGTTTCAAATACATTTGAGAAAATCAAGTCTATGCAAATCTGAAATCGGCTTTTTTGCAGGGGTGATAGTGAGCACTAAAAAAAAAAATTTTTTGTTTTCCCCTCAACCACGCCCCCCTTGAGTAAAAAAAAATAAGAGGATTTGCGGGGGGAAAAATGGCATCTAAACAACATTCCCCCCTTTTGAGTAAGAAAATTGGGAAAAAACTAGGGAAGAATAGGGAAAATAAGAGGGGAATCGGGAAAATCAGGATAAAATAGGGAAGAAAAGAACATCTGTTAAAAAAAAAAAATTACAATTTTTTTTTTTTTTTTAAACCGATTTAAATCAGGTTTTTATCAGGCTTGTTTTTGGCGAGTGGATCGTGACGTAGTCGCGGATTACGACGCAGTGACGGATTACTCTCCCGTTTGTAGTAGGTAAAAAAAATGTCATTACCGGTAATTCCTGCATTCCTTGGGGCGCTATTCAAAATATATTATTCATCGTATATCATTATAGGTCCTCTAAAAAGAAAAGACCTTCCTGAGTCTTACATTTTTGAAATATTAAAATTCTAATCATTTGGTGTGTTAGAACAAACGGGACAGTAGTCCACCACTACGTCACAGAGACATTACCAATTCAGCTACATTGTAATTTGAAGAGGTCATACCTATAGTGATTACGGTACAGCTTTTAAGGTTCAATAACTTTCTAATATTTTGTCAGATTTTATTCAAAATCTCTCCAGTGTATTTCTCTGATTTCTCTGCTTTCCTCTAGAGTAGTTTATAATCAAAGTTGGATTTCCCTTTAAATTATGCATCTCCATGGTGATCAACACCCACTGGTGAGGGAGATTTTCAGTTTCCTTCCATCACTTGGGTCAAAGAGTGACCTAGATATGAGGGAACCTTCTTCCACTTGACCTGCATGCATGTGTAGTCTGCTTATCAGACCATGATGTTCCCTCTCCCCTTCCAACCTAAATCTTTACAAACATCTGAGGTACATAACATGATCTCAAGGTTTCCAACTAATTTCAAAAGTCAATTCAAGGGCAATTTTTTTCAATACCCCATTGTATAGTATACAAATAATGAATGGTTATGAGTTCAATAGTGCGAATATGTTCATGAGTTGAAAGATTAACATTCTATTCAACGAGGCGTTCAGCCGAGTTGAATAGAATTAACGTTAATCTTTCAACGAATGAAAATATTTGCACTATTAAACGAATGAAAAACATTCATTATTTGTTTTATACAACATCGAAGAAGACCTAATAGAACGTTAATCAACAAATTATGCTTTACTCCTTATAAAGATAAATTACAGTTCGAGTCAAGCCTTCTCAATTACAGGCAGATTGCCTTCGCGTCAGATACACGCAGGGATACGCGCGCGCACATGCAGCAGAGAGGTACGCAGTCTGCATATAACCAAAAATGCATGGCGCATATAACCAAAAATGCACGACCGTGCAATATACCATCTATTGAATATCATGTGACCAACAATCGTCCAATCAAATGACAAGGATCCACGTAGGTGTTGTATAATACATTCTATCCTATAGAAATCATGCTTGGATAAAGTAGTAGCCATTGTAATGTAATGTTCACACATATTGATGTCATGATTGATGTACCTGAACAGGGCTACTGAAATTGCCTTAAAGGGATCGTTTAACAATGTTAAATCTGAGACGCATGGCCGTATGTGTTATCAGTGTCTGTGATATGGTGTAATATTGAAGCCCTAAAAAAATTGTGCTTTAAAATGATCAAGAAGTGCCTCAAAAAAGTAAATATCTTTGAGTGACCGGTTTTACCATGTAATTACTCATTTTCCCCAATAGACTGTAGTGTTTAATATGAAAACCGTTAGGCAAACGCAAAATTTCCAATCATAAATATCTTGATAATCAGGCTTGTAAAAGTCACGGGTTCCTGACTGACCTAAAGGTTTATAATTATCATTGTTGTATATCCACTTGGAACTACATTAACATGAGTTATGATATGTAAATACCACGCCGAGCTACGCGGAAGGATACATGAATAAATGGTCTTACAATATGGCTACCAATCAGTAACTACATCGTCTGCCAGACTCTATCATTTCACCGAGTCATATAACGTATTACAACATGGTGGCAGCGGTATGGAGAATACCATGCTCATCATAGATAATCGGACATTAGCTACCGCAGTTTTCCTCGACTTGAACTGAACCAAATGAGAACTAGCTGCTATGTAAAAGTTTGGTCGTCGACAATTATTGCCAACATCGATGTTCCCGCACTGCACCCCACAGCCTATCGTTGCACTACCCGGGTACGAGCCACCGAGCCTCCGCTAATGCCGAATAGCACTGGGAACTGTCTTCCCCGCATAATAATGTGCATGTAGCACTGATCGCTACACACAACAGACCGAGAGAGGAGATGTAACGACAGTGATTGGAATAGCGTCCATCGGTTTTCTTATCCGTGATCAACGCGGACGAGGACGCGACCTGCTTTCATCAAACTCAAAGTCAAAATAATCTCAGCAGCAGCTAGCAACAACTACCTTAGATCGACGTCGGCGTGAAGCTACAAGCATCGCCTTGGACTTTGTAATATAGTCTAGGCCTATCTATATTTTGGGTCCCAGTGCAGTCAGGACAACGGGCTTTGGACCAGATCACCGATCCAACGCTTCATCATCGCATAGACAACAGGACTGAGGCCTGATCCATTATCGGTTCCAGCTCTCATCGCCGTGCATGCGACATCGCCCAAGCAAGTGACGCTGTGATTGTGTCTTTGTGAAGTGATTCGACATTTGTGACAAGACAATTCAAGAAAGACAAGGCTCTAAATCTGACTTTGTTATAGAGTCTATCCACATCTGGAACATCCTGAACAAAATAACAAATGACAATAAGAACAGATTGCAGGGAGGTATCCTGTGATACTTTCTGATAATTCAATTGATCATGATCTTGTGAATATGTTTTGCCTTTGTTGAGTGAATAGACCCTAGACTCTAGATATCTATGCAAATTAATATTAGCCTAGACCTAGTCTAGACTCTAGACCTAGAACGATATATCCGTTTCATGTAACTTAGCCTGGGTCTATATATATATGGTGCCAGGTAAAAATGTCAGAGGTAAAAATGTCAGAGGTAAAAATGTCAGAGGAAAAAATGTCAGAGGTAAAAATGTCAGAGGTAAAAATGTCAGAGGTAAAAATGTCAGAGGAAAAAATGTCAGAGGTAAAAATGTCAGATGTAAAAATGTCAGAGGTAAAAATGTCAGAGGTAAAAATGTCAGAGGTAAAAATGTCAGAGGTAAAAATGTCAGAGGTAAAAATGTCAGAGGTAAAAATGTCAGAGGAAAAAATGTCAGAGGTAAAAAAGTCAGAGGTAAAAATGTCAGAGGTAAAAATGTCAGAGGTAAAAATGTCAAAGGAAAAAATGTCAGAGGTAAAAATGTCAGAGGTAAAAATGTCAGAGGTAAAAATGTCAGAGGTACAAGCAAAATAAATGAGTGCCGTCATAATATCTCAGCACTTTTATCACACAGAATGTCGAGAAGTACAGCTACTGCATGGGCTAGTCTATTATATTCCTTTCTTCCATAATGTAATTTTTTTAAATGGCTGTGTGTTGTATTTTGTACATGTCCTGAGGATAATAAAATGTGAGAAAATAGATTTTGATTTTTTTTTTTTTGTGATCAAGCTTGCATATAAATATGAATGTCTAACATTTTTTGATTTTTTGAATTGGCCGTTGGCAACCTACAACCTAGCCCGTGTAACATTCCAGAGACGAACAAAGTCCAAACGAAGAAAAGAAAGTTCTCGACAAAAGTCGAGAGTTAAAGTGAGTAGTGCATTTAGTACAAATAATTACATATAATCACGAGGAATCACGAAAAGTTACATATATGTGCTGGGCGCCCCAAACTCTGCTAAAGCTTTAGCACCTCATGGCGGCAAAGGAAGTGGAGTAAGAATAAGAAAATCAAGAAGTCGCTCCGAAAAGTAAAAACTCGCCCCGAAAACTAAAAACCCGCTCCAAAAAGTAAAAGACCGTCTCGATTGAGAAGCTCATCCCCATTTTAAATCCTCCGACACGTGTGACCCCTTAAAAGGGCGTGTCACTACGACGCATTGCGTCAAATTAATCCCCAGCACCATACACACCCATGTCGAAAGGAACTTTATTAATTTTGCGAACTTAACCTCCAGAGTTGAGCTTTCCGGCCCGCAATACTCATCGGCCTCGTAACTTACATAACTCTCACATTTGTGCTCTTTCGATCTTTAACTCTTTCACTCGACATCTTTATTAAATCCGAAGAACGCAAACGGGCCGGAAATATAACAATCCTGGAGGCAATTCTTTAAATGATAATCGGAGCATGCATTGACAAACCTACGAACTCGCACAGAAACATTCTGAGCTAGGGCACAACAGTCCTATAGTAACGATGAACCTTAACAACACGCTACACCCCCCCCCTAAAAAAAAAAGAAACTTGTTTACTCCATTAACTATTCCGTTGAATATAACCCAATGTACACCCCTCTTTCTTTTTTTCCCTTTTACCAATATTGTTTCCTCCATATTTGTATTATTATGTATCCATTGAGGGTAGTCATGCTATCAAGCTATGCCTACTTTGTCAACCCTTCTGGTTGAGGTTTTCGATTAGTTAGTCAGATCGTCAAATCGGGCCTCATTTTAATGCTGTTACTTGTCATATCTAGGATATGAAGCCATTTGAAATAGATTTTAAGGGAATAACTTGTTTCTTTGATGTTCTTCCACACTTGCATAATAAGAATGATATAACGCTTACACATTACTTTTCACCTTTCCCCAGAACTCAACCTTCTCTTTAATTGATGTAACATGGGCGGCTTTCTGCTTTGTATCAGAGTAACAAAGCTGCTTATTGATTTTCTCCCAGACTATTTTATACCGCAATAGTAATCGACAATATTTTATTGCAACGCGCGCACTTCGGGAATGTGATGGTGCGGTTAGCATTGATAACATGGCTTTCTGCTTTGTTTCAGAGTATTAAAATACCAAGCCCACAAGAAAGTGGAATTGTCGGAAATATGCATTTATTGGGAATTATAGTAGTCATTGCCACGCAGTTGAAATGTCAAATAATCCTTCAAAAGTGAAGAAGAAGTGGGGGGGGGGGGGGTTCATATTTTGGGGGCTGTACTAACTTTTCTTTTTATTTAATGATTACACCATGGAGCGACAACTCAGCCTATCAAACATGGCCAAACTTCTCGATTTTAGAAATCTTTTTCCCCAGAAGTTTGCTCAGTGTACCAGTACCATTTGCTTATACAAATGCATAATATACCGGTATATTAATATTGAATAAGGCAGACTAATGGGACATGCATGGTTGCATCTTCAAGTTTCACGCCTTGCAAGAAATCATCAGACAACTGATAGAATTCTTCAAAGTACATGATTCCTCTACAACCTTGGTACAAATATGCTCAAAATAAGACTTAACTAATACAATACAATACAATAAGACTAATACAATACCTGAATACAATACAATAAGAATTACTCATGAGTAATTCTAATTGTATTTTATTAGTTAAGTCTTATTGTAGGGGTATTTGTACCAAGGTTGTAGGATAACCATGTACTTTTAAGAATGCTATCAGTTGCCTGATGATTGCTTGCAAGGCGCGAAACTCGGAGTAGAAACCATGTCCCATTAGTCTGCCTGCTCTGCCTAGGCATTGACCACTGTTCGGAAGGATAAAAAGCAATAGAGGAAGGGGGAGAGCCAGGCGCGGATCCAGGATTTCTTAGGGGAGGGGGGAGGGGGCCCAACTTTCTTCATTTTTGTTTGCTCCCGAAAATTGGAAAATCGCGCCGGCCGAAAAGTCGCTCAGTGGGGGGGGGGGGGGGGGGGGGGGGGGGGGGGGGGGGGTAGTGAGCACATTTTTTTTTTTTTTTTTTGGTCCTCGAAAATTTTCAATTGGCACCCCCCCCCCTTTGTTTGCTCCCGAAAATTGGAAAATCGCGCCGGCCGAAAAGTCGCTCAGTGGGGGGGGGGGGGGGGGGGGGGGGGGGGGTAGTGAGCACATTTTTTTATTTTTTTTTTGGTCCTCGAAAATTTTCAATTTCCACCCCCCCCCCCCCCTTGAGCGCCAGGGGGGGGGGGCCCAACCCCCAAAAAAGGTAAAATCACGTGATTTTACATGATTTTTTTCTCAAGGGGGGGGGGGCCGGGCCCCCCGGGCCCCCCCCCCTGGATCCGCCACTGGGGAGAGCAGCCGGGTCACCGTGCCCCAGAAAAAGAATACCCCCCCCCCCGTCTTCCTTCAGCAATAATCGGGCAAAAAGTCACAATTTGGGGCCGAGAGGTAAATAAATTTAAACTGGGAAAGTGGGATATAAAGTAGCGGTGAAATAACGACTGCAAATATCCCTCGCTGTTCTTTTTTTATATAACCCGGGTGTAACCATAACAAACTTTTCACATGCTTTTTTTTTTAATTTTATACCTCTGACATTTTTACCTCTGACATTTTTACCGCTGACATTTTTACCTCTGACATTTTTACCTCTGACATTTTTACCTCTGACATTTTTTCCTCTGACATTTTTACCTCTGACATTTTTACCTCTGACATTTTCACCTCTGACATTTTTACCTCTGACATTTTTTCCTCTAACATTTTTACCTCTGACATTTTTACCTCAGCGATTTTTACCTCTGACATTTTTACCTCTGACATTTTTTCCTCTGACATTTTTACCTCTGACATTTTTACCTCTGACATTTTTACCTCTGACATTTTTACCTCTGACATTTTTTCCTCTGACATTTTTACCTCTGACATTTTTACACCGAGCCATATATATAGGTGTATCTGGCCTAGGGAGTCTAACACACGAGTGTTGCTGTTAGACTAAGTCTGGAATACTGTGTGAGAGTCTAAATCTGGGACTGAGTACCAGTTAGGGATCCAGGTCTGACTTTAGCTCACTAGACCTGGATCATCATTATCAATTGTAACTAGACTAAGTCTAGATCTAAATCGAAGTCTGCTGGTGCTGATATCAATGTTTTAAACTTTGTTTTTGTAGTTTTTTGGTAGACTAAGTACACTTCTACAGTAGACGTAGATTATAGAGGTATATAGTGCAGAGTGTAGGCCACTATATTTTAGCCTAGCTATAGGTCTACGAAAATCCCAAAATAACTAAACGGGACCTAGTCTGGACCGAAAGAACGATCAGTTGATGAGTTGTGTTTCAGGTTCAGAAAAGTTAATAAATAGTCCAAGTATTCAGGTATATTGTGACAATTTGTGTACTTTGTTAGACGATAATAATAATTGAGATCTGATTCCCAGACTGAGTAGGACCAAATTGAGTGGCCCAAATCGGATCAGTTTTAGCTCCAAAATTTTGTAGCAGCAGCTGTAGCACCCATAAGCATGTATTAGCACAGGGTATGGATCTACACGCATTTAAAGTGTATACTCGTAATTGATTTTGCCTGAAATTTGATGTGAGCAGCATTCAAGTAGTTCCGGTCAATAGGTGATTTACTGCTAATACCTGGGCATATTTCTATTTACCGGTATGCAAATAACTTTCGACCCATTGACAATTATTGATGCGTGTCTTGTGTGAAAACTTATTTTGATCACGTACTGTGAGCACTCGTAGCCTAGGTATCGATTAAGACGGACTGGTTTTGTTAGACTTATCGAGTTGCAACGCATTAAATATGGCGCGTCTCCCTGAAATGAATTGGCAGATGCCCGATTTGGCAAGTGGATTCTCTCTTTTTAAACAGCGCATGGAACTATGCTTGAAAGATTTAGATATTACAGATGAAGTGAAGATAGCAACAAAGATAAAGATTGCTTTAGGTGTAGAAGGTTTGCGACGCCTCAATGCTTCAGGTCTTAGTACTGCAGATCAAGATAAACCAGAAAAAGTATGGGATTTTTTCGAGAAGCAGTTGAAAGTCAGTATTAACTTTCGTATCCACCGTCTTGAACTTATGAGGTATAGGCAGAAACCCGAAGAATCCATCGACGATTTTGTGACCCGCTGTAGGGACAAAAGCCGCCAATGCACTTTCACAGATGCAGAACTCAACGAACGATTAATTGAACTGGTAATTGCATCTACGCATTTTGATGGTCTGCAGCGAGATTTGTTGCAGAAACCAGCAGGCCACCCCCTTACGGATGTGGTCACACTAGGAAGGCAATATGAGGCCATTGCTGCTGGCAAGCAGTGTCTGGCAGAACTGGCCCCAGTGTCAAACATTGACGCGTTCAGTAGGAAACCACAGAGACCAAGCAAAGATGGCAGACCCAGAATGAGTGAGCGCAAACAATGCGGTAATTGTGGACTGCATCATCCTCCCAGGAAATGCCCAGCATATCATGATAACTGCAAGAACTGTGGGAAGAAGGGGCATTGGGCCAAATTCTGCAGGTCCAAGTCAGATAGAAGACGTGGACCGAGCCATGAGACGGTTGACACTTCGCATCTAGAAGTGAATGAACAGATACCCTATACCCATGAAGAGGATTGTATCCCTCAGCATTTCAACACGATAGTGATTTCAAGCATGGACACCAAGGACGAAGAAGAGGACAAGGAAGCTTTCGCAGTATTAGATATTGCTTGTCCGTGCAAGGCCGGACAACATCACCTGACGGTGAAGATAGATACTGGAGCAGGGGGCAACACACTCCCTCTTCGTATTGTAAACAAAATGTACCCCGATGGCCAGTGGCGCTCTATTGTAAGGCCACGGCGCGTCCGGCTCATGGCCTATGGTGAAACGTTTATCCCTTGTATCGGTTCTCTTGATCTCATGTGTCAATATGAGGATTCAGGTTGGACTAAACGGGAGTTTTTCGTGGTCGATGTACCAGGACCTTCAATATTAGGCCTTTCAAGCAGCAAGGCCCTCAAGCTGGTCACTATCCACACGGTGAAACAATGTGTTGAAGTACCTACAAATGTTCCAGGTCAAGCACCATGCATACGGACAGTAGACGACCTTATTTCACGATGGCCGGGCCAGTTCGACCGCATAGGTAACTTCAAGGACTCAGCTACCCTTCTGTTGAAGGAAGATGCCAATCCACACATAGATGCCCCACGGAAGTGCAGCATTCATATCAAGGATAAGTTAAAAGCCGAGCTTGACAAGATGGAAAAACAGTGTGTAATTCGTAAGGTAACGCATCACACTGATTGGTGCAGCTCTATCACTACATCAGTAAAGAAGGATGGATCAATCCGGGTGTGCTTAGACCCCAAGCGCCTGAATGAAAGTCTCAAGCGGTGCCCTCACAAAATGCAAACACTCGAAGAGATCAACCCATCATTTGCGAATGGGAAGTTCTTCACTAAGTTAGATGCGAAATCTGGCTATTGGTCAGTGCATCTGAGTGAAGATTCACAAGAGCTGACTACATTCCGTACTCCGTTCGGGAGGTATTGTTTTCTTCGTCTTCCGTTTGGGCTTTCCACAAGCCAAGATCTATTCCAACAGCGAATGGATGACATAATAGGACAGACCCAAGGATGTGTTTGCATAGCAGACGATATAGTCGTCATGGGCAGGACGGAAGAAGAAAACGACCTCAACCTCACAAAGCTGCTTGAGGTGGCCTCGAAGGAGGGACTCGTCTTCAACAGCAGCAAATGTGTAGTGAAAGCGAGCTCGATCAACTTCTTCGGGACGATTTACTCAGATGAAGGAATCAGTCCCGATCCCTGCCAGGTGGAAGATATCCACACAATGCCTACCCCACAGGATAAGGAGGACCTTCAGAGGTTTCTAGGCATGATGAACTTCCTGTCACCCTACATGTACATCCCGAACTATGCAGACCAAGTCGCTATTTTGCGTGATCTCATGAAGAAAAACGTCCCATTCCTGTGGCAAGAGGATCACCAGGAGGCATACAGCCAGCTGAAGAAAGCTATCCAGCAAGACTGCTTGCTGAAGTACTACGATCCAGGGCTACCTGTCACCCTTGAAGTAGACGCGTCATCCAAAGGATTGGGAGCATGCCTCTCACAGCATGGAAGGCCTGTGGCATATGCCTCGAAAAGTCTCTCTCCCTGCCAAGCCCAGTACTCAAATATTGAGAGGGAGACACTGGCACTTGTATTCGGGATTACCTGATTTCACACTTACCTCTTTGGGAGAGACTTCAAGATACTGACCGACCACAAACCGCTTGTGACGATATGCAGCAAGCCACTCACAAGTGCCCCGCCCAGGCTACAAAGGCTCTTAGTGAAGATTCAAGGATACAACTTCACAATTGAACACAGACCAGGAACAGAGATGATTATTCCTGACACGCTCAGCAGACTGCCAAATCCGATGAAGGCAGAAGACATTCCACTGGATGTCCACGTAGAAAGCATACTACTGGACGAGGTTGAGGACCCATTGGGTATCGATCTGCTCCATTTCGGGAGCCTCAAGCAAGAAGCACTACAGAAGGAGACTACCAGGGATCCTATTCTACAGCAAGTGAAAGAATTCACTCATGCTGGTTGGCCTGCAACTATTCAGGAACTTCCAAACAATTTGCGCCCATTCTGGCCATTTCGTGATGAACTAGGCATGTCTGGAGGTGTTCTCTTCAAAGGCAGGCAGGTGATCATTCCCCAATCTATGAGACAAGATATCCTTCAGCAACTGCACAAAGGCCATCCGGGCATCGAGAAGATGAGACTCCTAGCGCGCCAGTCGGTTTACTGGCCAAATATAAATCGCCAGATTGACGAAAGTGTCAGACTGTGCACCCAATGCCAGGAAAGGATGCCTGAGCAGAGAAGGGAACCACTCCTTCCTCATGAAATCCCTATCACACCTTGGACCAAAGTAGGCATGGACCTGTTTGAGTTGAATAGGGTTCAGTATCTTCTTATAGTTGATTATCACTCGAAATTCCCAGTCGTACACCGGTTGACTTCCACAACGAGTGCAAGTGTGGTGAATGCCGTAACTGGCATATTTGGCCTTCTGGGATCTCCTACAGAGATTATGTCAGACAATGGCCCACAATTCATCGGTGCCGCTTTTCAGCAAATGTGCAAGGACTGGGGAATTACGCATCAGACCTCCTCACCAAGGTACCCCCAGTCAAACGGACAAATAGAGCGTACAGTCCGAACAGTGAAAGAGATCATACGGAAAACACAGGCAACTGGAGAAAGTACAGCAGCAGCTCTACTAAACCTACGATGTACTCCAGTGGATGCCCATCTTCCATCCCCAGCCGAAATGATGTTCGGCCGCCAAGTCCGAACACTACTTCCTGCTAACCTTGATTCGAATACAACATATCAAGGACAAAAGAACCAGGAACGTTTGGAGCAGCGCAGGGGACGCATGAAGACAGACTACGATGCGGTTGGAAGCAAGCAAGAGCTCCAGCCACTCAGAGTAGGACAGAAAGTCCGCTTCCTGGACAAAGAATCCCACACTTGGATTCCAGCTGAGGTGACAAACATATGTAATGATCTACAGGCCAGGTCGTACATAGTCACAACCACAAATGGCACGCGACTCAGAAGGAATAGGGTACACTTGAGAGATGTTCCACAGACGCCTCGTCTGGCAGAGCCAACTAACGATGCGCGCCTAGCTAACACACCTACCCCAATGAACAAAAGAATTGCAGACGGACTTGACCATGACCAGTCACTAGACCACCAGACAGGATCCGAGACAGACCCGCACAGAACACGTTCTGGACGCATTAGCAATAAACCCGTCCGTTATCGTTAAACACTACCAAAAACAATTTGAAAGAAGAATTAAAACACACAAAAATGACAGACTATATAGATTGAACAAAGGTTCCAGTTTATAGTCAGAATCTCACATAAAGACACGTACTTCATGTATATTGGAAAATAACCAAGATTATTTTTTTTACTAATTCATAGCAACAAAAACAAAAACAAAAGAAAAGAAGAAGAGAAAACTAGAAATGCAATCGTGTCACAACGATGTGCGTGCAATGACGCCATGTTTCTACGTGTCAAACGAAAGAGCTTCTCTCGCCCTATCCAGAGCAATTAGTACGAAGTCTGTAGCTTCTGTGATATTGAAGATAGGTAGGGCGAAAGAAAGGCCTCAACAGTGACCTTGATGGGATGGTAGTGACTATGCCTACGAAGTTTGAAAGAAATTGGGATACGGGAAAGGACGTAGAAAGGGCTCGCAAGCACTGCGTGCAAAAACCAAGGGGATTTGGTGCATGTTCGTCATTACAATAAAGATCGATCTGGGGTCAAAAGCGTGAACCCAATATGCCCCATAGACAATGCGTGTAATGCATGAGCGGAAAACGTACAGGATCTGTATTATGACCGGAGTTAAATTGTTTTTTCTCTCTCTCTTTATGTCTCTTTATGTGCCGTATTTGGTATCATTAGAAAGAGAATTTCATGGTGTTTATTGTAAACCACTATCTTTTTTTCTATGATAATCCTATCGAAACACGTGATGTAAAATAGATTTATAGGACAAAATGGCGTCTTAAATGGCCCCCTTGACTAATTTCAAAAATCCGGCCACGAGGTGCCCTGCGTATTGCATCTCGGAATGTCATTGCAAATTTTCAAGGAAAAAAAAGGATGTTCAGGGGGCGAAAAGTAGTCTGAAAAAATGACGTCATGGCCGATAAGTATTATAATCGGGCGGAATTCGTATAGTGACCCTTGTTCAAATGCGATTTACTCACAATTTTCTGTGTGAACATATACTATACTTGGTATCATTCGAAAGGGCACTTCATTGCGGTCAGTTTGACACCATTGTTATCTTCGCGCAATGTATTGCACGCATTAGACGCGCTATTACGTAATGCATAGTAAATTCATCATTTTTGGCGATAACTTTGCGCTGATATATTCGAATTTTACCAAACTTGGCGGACAGTTGTCACGTATATGGATACATATGTCTGCTAAGTTTCAACGACGTACGTATAAAGATCGTCATTTTAGAGCAAGTTGAAGTTATTTCGGAATTTTCTTGAAAATGGCGAATTTGGAGGGCAATTTTCGCAAATTTGGTCAGTGTTAGGGTATATAATTTTGTATATGGCTGGAAAGGGCATATCCTCAAGTATCTAAATCCAAAAAAAGGTACGGGTCTGCCAAGCCATAATGGAGATACGGCCACAGAAAGAAATCCCGTTCCCAGAACTTTAGAGGGCGCTATTTATGTTTTGCATAGCGATTGGAGCGTGAAATTTGGCATGGCTATGTGCAATTATGAGATAAAGATACTGTGAGATTTAAATACAAAACGGAATTTATATGAGAAAGTTATGGCAGTTTTAGATTATTTAGGGGTCCATTTTTCAAGAACTTGAGAGATTTTTGACGGAGTCGGTTTTAGATTTGAATCGAGTATGAAGATCGCATTTTGAAGGTCAGGTCATACGTCGCAGATAAAAGAACATCTCTCAGACTATCTAGAGGAATTTGTTAGAAGTTTGTAGGATCTAGGATAGTGGAGATAGGAAGGAAGAAAGAAAGCCCTTAAAATGGACCAGAAACGGACAAAATGGCGCCTGGACGGTCATGCATGAGTGATTTCGAAAATCGAAGAATGTAGTGACCTGGATGAGATGCTAGAGATGATGCCTAAGAAATTTGAAAGGAAAAGGACTTGAGGAAAGTACCTAACTAGGAAGGACAAGCACTACGTGCAAAACGAATGGGATTTTTGGACGATAAGGAGAATATTAATGGGGCAGAATGTGAACGAAAACAAGGCAATGACGAAGGTCGTCATTGCAAATAGCATACAATAAATAGAATGGCATGCAATGATGCTAATGTAAAGAAATGTGCCCAAGGGTATCTTTATGTTGGATAATCAAGCAGCATAACTTTCTTGAATACAGTATTTTGTGTTGAGTTTTTTATAAATGTTTTAAGAATATGAGAACAAAGTTGAATATATGTTCTAAAGTTTCCATAGTGTTGTTCAGTAGCTCTGCCCAGCAAAGTTTTTTATATGAGCAAATTTGAAACAATGTTTTGCTTACAAACTAGTATTACAGTATTTTGGTTGTATATATATGTAAGTACAATTTACTTCTAAATGGCCAAGTTTGGATTAGCGAATAAGAAGTTGGAAATGTCAATATAGAAAGAAAAAAAAACTGTATAGGCATGTGTTTGCTGATGTATATGTAACCACATAGTTTTATTTTTATCATTTTGATTTTAGGTATTCCACGTATTAATCTTTCAAAAAAAAGGACTACTTTATGGAACTAAAGTAAGGTTGCGAATTTGGGTTCTTGTGAATCATAAACATATTCCTTAATTGTTACTTGGCAATCAGTCGGGCATAATGTTAAAGTATTTTTAAGGTATTGATATTTGCAAAATGTTTGCTTGCAGGTGTTTGGAGTTTCAAGAGGTTTTATGATTAACTGTTATAACTTTTCTTGGTTATTCATTTAAAAAAAATCTATTGTGAGGGAGATGTTGTATATCCACTTGGAACTACATTAACATGAGTTATGATATGTAAATACCACGCCGAGCTACGCGGAAGGATACATGAATAAATGGTCTTACAATATGGCTACCAATCAGTAACTACATCGTCTGCCAGACTCTATCATTTCACCGAGTCATATAACGTATTACAACAATCATTGCAGCATAAGCTATAAAATCCAGGATTTTGTTTCAGAATCTGAGACAAAGTAACCGGATCCTTTTAAGTTGTTTTTCAAAAGTAGTTACAATTACTGGTAGGGGAACAATATAGGCGTCATATACATGTATGCAGCATCCCCCTCACTATCCTTCTTACTTTCTTGATGGGAGTCAGGAGTCAATCTTGATCTTGTCAACTCATCAATAAAGGAAAGGGGCGGGGTGAACCGTGTCTGAATGCAAGACTATTCAAGCAACTGACCTCTGTTTCACCATCCCCTTCAAGATGTCCAGTTCCCTGGTCCAAATATGGATGACCAAAACTGGGGCAAGGGTGACCTTTGCTTGAACAAAGCCTCATCCTGTGGCTGTGGATGGACAAAAGTTCCTTGAACTTTACCCCTAGAGGTACATGTATACCTTCATTAGCTCCAGATTGACCTCCAAACTCGATACTCGAGCTCGAGATAATTTTCCCAGCGTTTGCGCGCATAGTGCGAGTCTTCAAGCTGGTGAGGACACACCTGACAAATGGAGGGATATTTTGCAAACTAGCCCAAGATATCTTGGGATGATTATCTCGACCAAATATCCCGCTAGTTGTAACTGCGGGCTGATGAGGACGCAAATTAGCTGGATAATTTGTGATTGAGATGGTTAAAATAGCGGGTTATTTGGCAATCTCAAGACGATGAGGACAGGCCTATAGGTAAAAGAAGGGGTCAGAAAACACCATCATTTGGCCCGCTTACTCAGCCCAAATACGATTGTGAAAAATCATCAATTTTTGGACTGCCATAACACTACTAGGAAATCCCATTAAAAACCTCATGGTGCTTTACTTATTATATTGTAGTGAGAAGTGCACATGCGTGTAGTGCAGTGTCTGTGATATGGTGTAATATTGAAGCCCTAAAAAATATGTGCTTCAAAATAATCAAGAAGTACCTCAACAAAGTAAAAATCTTTGAGTGACCGGTTTTACCATACTCGTTTTCCCCAATAGACTGTTGTGTTATGAAAACTGTTTGGCAAACAAAAAATTTGGTTTCGATTTCCAATCATATCTTGATTTAAAACAGACAGGCGATCGGCTTGTAAAAGTCATGGAGTTCTTGACTGACCTAAAGTTTTATAATTATCATTGCAACATGAGCTAAATCCAGAATTCAGAAACAAAGTTACTGGATCCCTTTAAGTAATAGAATCAAATCTCATTACTTTCAAATGTTCTGATGACTTACATGTAGATAATTAGAATGCAATTTAAGTCAAGCCTGAGAGCTGAGAAGGGTATTTGATAATTCAATTCAATTCAATTCAATTCAATTTATTTTGCCAAGCAATAAAAAACATACAGGGTAAAACAAAAGCGGTATACAAAGTTTCACACAATTACAATTACTAACATACATGTACATGTAGATAAACACAGAAATACACAGAATCAATTTACAAACATGAATAATACAAAGGAAATTGCTAATGCTGGTAGCAGCCAGAAAGGAGGCGGTCCTTGTATGCGGCTGACCAATTAATCAAATATAAAAAGTTAAGCTGTAATAAAAAGTGAAACAAACAACAATTACATGTAAAATATAATGAATTTAACAACCGTTAAAATCTGTAGCTAATATCAATATACGTCCATCAAGTATTTTTTGTATTTACGTTTGAAAGTGTTAACAAATTTCAATTCACGTATTTTACGCACATGCATGTAACTGGATTGGCTTATAAAAAATGATTTTGAGAAATAATTATGTAGTTAGTTAACTAGTTTCATATTTACCGTACAACAAAGACTATAGAGTAGAGATATCTGATGATATAATGTTCATACCTGCACTTCAATAAAAAGACATCAAAACAAATATCAAGGAACAATATGTTTATTTTCTAAATGTATCAATGTTGTTTCTACAATTGTATACTTAGAAATCAGTTGCCACTGATTGCACAAGTAGTCAAGTACGTTTAACTTGAAATATCTATAGATCAGTTTGAATCCATAATGAAATCATTAGAAGGTGGTGTGGAAATATACAAACATTACTAGGACATTATTTCTTGAAGCACTACAAATTCTAGACTTTAATTTATAGACGATAGGCATGTCTCTTACTTCATGAATTTCAATGTGTTTCTCCTCTAATAAAACCATTTGTGTCAGACCATTTGAAGGTTAATTGGATGACAATTGTATGGACTGGATACTGTGCATGCCAGTGTCACCAATCTTTATCTTGTATCATCTTAAGCATATTTGCAGTAGTCTGCAAATTAGAGCTGAGAAGTCTTAAATTCCAGTAATCCTACTGGTAGTTAATCATAAAGTTACATCATCATTCTGTCTTTTATCCCCTCCTAAATAAGGTTAACCTTACAAAAAATCTGTCCAGCCATTCGAAACGGCACCTGACTATAGAAACCCTTCAAAAAGAGAAAAAAATGTTTTAAGTTAAAGCTATCTGTTTAGGACTATATCTACAGTTTAAAGGTACAGGTGGGTAAAAGTCTTACATCCACAAAATATAAAATGTACAAACTTCATATCATCAGAGGTACATGTACATGTATGTACTCCCCAGTGTGAATTTTTCAGTTGGGTGTACAAATAACTTAAAATGCCAACTGCTTTGAGCGGAAAGCCTACCCAGAATTCTATCCGCTCTGGCAAACCGTTAACATCAACTTCTTTTAAAAGATGCAAAATTCATGAACAGTTTGATGAAATCTTAAATGGAAAGTCCCCCCTGATATGATGTTTTTGTTTTCATGAAGGCAGACAAAAATACAAAAAGAGATCAGTGAAAGGTGAGTACAATCTGATTAAAAATAGGGAAGTTATTTTTGAAGGTGTACTTAATGAAAAGCAAATTGGCAACTTGCCCAAATGAGCTGAGAGTTGGCAACTTGACATAGCCTTTAATCTCTATAAATAATTTTAATTTTGAAATAGTATAGATTAACTTTATCACTTGATGCAGCAAAACAAACAAACAACAACCAAACTCTATCGGCACCCACAATAACATATATATCTTTGAACATTATTTCAGATGAGGACATGGCATTGTTAAAGGGTCAGCTTATTAATCGTTTTAAAATTACCCCCCCCCCCCCCCCCCCTCCCGAACAACAAATATTAGCCCAAAGGAATATGATGGGATACATACTGTTGACAATCAATCTAAAGAAATTCCTGTAAAATTACTCCTCTAGTTTTGATATCATTGCATATTGTAGTACGTCCTATCAATCTTTTAGAACAGTAACAACAGCCCCCAACCCCTCCCCCCCCCAAAAAAAAACAATTAATACGCATCAAATTTGTCTTTATAGTATACTGGTCACCCAGATTGGCTCTTTCAAGAAGGAAATGTGTGTTGTAGAACCGGTCTATAAATATAATGTCTACAGTGGCCATTTGTGTGTGTTTTTCTTGATCGATAGACAGGTTTGAGTTTCTTTACTAAACAATGAACCTAACATTGTAAAAACCAAATCAGGGATGATGTTATAAAACTCAAGTTCTTGACCTATGATAATGAATAATGTATTAGATACATACACTGTAATATACTGTAGTGTACCTGTGCCCTTCCACTATATAAAATGCCAAGTATGCATTTTATCAGGGATAGGCTGACCCTTCTATTCCATACAATGGCATGTGAATAGACAGTTAGCTTCATTTTCTCGCTAAAAAAACAAGTATCACTTTTTATAAAGAATTCCTTTTGATACCAAAGACTTAGTTCTCTCTATCGTGCGATGTGGTTATTTACCGTACTCTATTTGCAGCATTGAGAGAGAAATTGTTGTTTCTGCGATCAACCTGGTTTTGCAAATTATATTTACCGGTACCCACTAAATAACCATGCAATAAAATATTTCCTTTCATTCACACATTATAGGAACAAATAAAGGATCAAAGAGAGGATGATGATTAAATTATGTCAAGATGATGAACATAATGAATGTGATGATAATCATATGAAGAAGAAGGAGAAGAAAGGTAAAGAAGAAGCGAGGAGGAGAAGAAGAAGAAGCAAGAAGAAGAAGAAGAAGAAGAAGAAGAAGAAGAAGAAGAAGAAGAAGAAGAAGAAGAAGAAGAAGAAGAAGAAGAAGAAGAAGGAGGAGGAGGAGGAGGAGGAGGAGGAGGGGCAAACTTGAGATTATTATCATCACCATCATACCAGCAGCCCCCTTTGGCGGCGGAGCTCACTGGAGTTACATTAAAGGCATGTGACAACTTTGAATAAAAGCTCTACAAGTCAGCATGAATTGATCATTTGATTAAGCTATACCTATAAATATAATATTCAACAGCGCGCGACTAAAGCAGGGCTCCCACTTAGCCGAGTTGGAGCCTTGAGTTGTGGCGAGCTGGCGCAAGCTTATGGCAAGCCGTTTTTATCATTAAAACATATTTCTTGATATCAAGAAATAATTTTACGTTGTAAAGCAATGGTAATTCTTGATATCAAGAATTTGATTTCGTCATATCAAGAATTTGATTTCGTCATAATAAGAATTGAATTCTTGATATCAAGATATATGTTTTAATGATAAAACGGCTAGCCATAAGCTTGCGCCAGCTCGCCACAACTCGAGGCTCCAACTCGGCTAAGTGGGAGCCCTGCTTTAAACGTTAGACCGAAAGCTTCAGTCTCTGATTCATATCAACGGTTGTTCTGCTGAGATTACAAATGTCAGCTTTATTAAAGAATTACCCATACCAGATGGTTATTTCTGTCTACCGGTACTTAAACGTGAGAACCATAGGAAAGTAAAAACAAAAACAGTTGCATCCCACCTTTCCAGGTCATCATGGTCATACACTGACTAATCAAATTTGTGGCTCAGCTAGCTCAGACTCAGAAATGCATTGCAAGCAAAAATAATATTGGATCAAAGCCAAATGAAAATGGAAACCGTTACAAGTAACTTACATCTTCTTACCAATTTGACTTGCTTCAATTGCTCCATTCTCTTTCACTATTTCCGAGATGAACCATTTTATTTCAGCTTCGGTCCACGTTCCGCCATTCAATTTCTTCTCCATGATATCAGTGAAGCGAAAGTGCCTCGGCGACCCCGCCGCAGCGGCAGCGGCGGAGGCCTTTAATCCTGCGACCGCATCCAGGGGCTCGCCCCCGTCGCCATTCGGAGATTTCACTGGCGGCATCGTCCGCAAAACCTTTCTTTTCACGTTAGAAATACTCGCAGAACGCTTAGCTGACCCTTGGTTGCGTGTGTCATTTTGAACGTAAGCGGGTCCAGGGTTTCTCTGACTTCTCGTACGGCCCATTTGACCCGAATTCTCAAGAAATCCGACTTGCAAAGTGCGGTATATGTGTTTCCGGACAACTGACCACATTACCCGTACAACAAGGTAGTACGTACATAGACGTAATAGAAATTCTATTACGTCTATGGTACGTATGACGACTGAGCGACAGTGCAGTTGTCGAAATATAATTGGACTGAGCATGCGCAGTATAAGTGACGATACTCGTGCACGTGGAAACTATACACAAGTCTGATTATTATTGTTTACCTTGAAAGGTACACAACAGAAAGGGTCGGATTGGGCCTACATTGAAATTGATACACATTACAAGTGCATGCCCACAAACCAAACTTTTACCTATCAATATCTATATGAGATCGCTAAAACAAACAACTAATTTCCATCAGCTATATATAGGGGGCGGGGCGACCCCCCCCCCCCTGGCCCCTCCCCTCAGCGTACAGGTATGGAAGCCATGCATGCATTTGATTATCTGAATAATATTGTGTTGTGCTACTTTCTGCGTGAGATAACGTCGGTGTATAAATATCTCCTAAATAAGTACTGTTATATCCCTCGATATAAGTAATTGTTCATGCCTTCTCAATTTGTATCGATCTACCCGGCTTAATTATATTGACTAAGACATTACGTAATAATAAACCGTTATATACGTAACATTTCTAGGTAAATCCCATAAGATATTACGTAATAATAATCCGTTATTATGTAACACTTCTAGGTAAATCCCTTGAGCTGATGAGCACAATAAGAACATGGATTCGAGCTGCTGGGAGAAGATATCAAGAGCTAGATAAAACAGCAGAATATAGCAGATGTCAGTTTAGATTTTCGACTCGGCCCGCTTTTGTTAGTTTGCTGTGTAACAGTGTCTGCATTCTAATAATAATAATCATAATAATATGTCTTGTTTACCCAGGGAAGCCTCATCAGTATTCATACTGTTCTCCCTGAGGGCCCTGCAATCATATTATTACCCCGGTCATCGGATTCAGGCTTACCCGCACACAATATATGCACATTCTCCACTCCCTGGGGAGCATTCCAGCCAGTGCATCATTTTTATGAGACTATGCACAGCTGCTCAATGATTTAGGAGTGGTAAAGCTTTATTTTATTGGAGTCTGTGTCTACAGACTACGCTTTTGTAACCTGGAGATGAGTATGAACAGTTGTAACCCTTCATGCATGTCTTTTTGGCACAGATATTGTGGCTTTGAGGCGTACAAAGAATTTACCCAACCTAAAACTGGTTCAACACATGAGAGGAGCCCATTATGTTTGCAGATCATTTATATTTGTGTCTTCATTTAAATGTTTGCAGTTTTGTTGATCCTCTAACAACGACACGGGTATATAGTACACAACATGCACCAAACCAATTAACCACTGCTTTAAACTACGAGCCGGACAATTAAGCAGTTAATCTATGATGACATTTTTGTTGCTTTTTCTCATGAAAACCTACTTCACTATTTCCTCAATTGTAATTTCGTTTCACCTCACTTTACTTCACTTTGTTTTCCATATCCTCGATAACCTAAATTCATCTTTCATTATAATTGTATGTTCCCCAGCCCCCCCCCCCCCTCAAGTCTCTCCACCGCTTTCTCTTTTTCTCTCTCTCTCTCTCTCTCTCTCCAGGCTCTCTCTCTCTTTCTCCTTTTCCCTCGAAACGAATCATTATATGGGAAACATATCAGTGAAGAGCTAGCTGTAGGCTATTCAAGTTCGGGAATGGGAAAGGGCATAATGGAGTATATGCACGCCGTCGGGGATGAGAACGGGTGTATAGGAATTTCGGAGACAGTTATACTTCCAATTTTGACGCGATTGGGGCCTTTATTTGAATTGACACGGAGGGGGGGGGGGGGGGGGTGTCGAATTAGGGTGGGTCGGCCTTAGACATCCCCCGATCTCTTCATAATTGTTATATTCATGATTTTGATTTCTATCCATAAAGCGCATAGTCGTTTTGATTAAAGGGTTAGTTTAGTATTGGTATAGAGAGTACAGACTGAATTTTAGTAACTGCAAAACCTGCACCATATTACATTAGTTATAACTGCACCATGCTCGAAAGGTACACACAAAATACAAACGACTTAGTAAGAAGCACGTTAACAATTAAAAAGAGTTGTTAAACCACATAAGGGCATTCTCTAAATAGTCATTGGTTTCAACCATTTTTAATAATAAATTTGTGCATGTTATGCTTTGTTTAAATAATGATTGAATACAGAGATCATCAACAACTATTTCAAAACATCTATTTGAAAAATGTAAGCATTCTTTTTTGTCTTTCAATGGGTTATTCAAAATTATCGAATATTTGTGGGGCCCCACAAACATTAGAAATGGTTATGTTTCAGCCGTCTCTAAATCGATTTTGATCAAAGATGATTTTGTCATCAAAATTGTATGCTCTTTCAAATTTGACACTCAGTTTTCTCATTATTTCACACACATAAATATTTTTTGTAGCGCCCTACCCAGATAACAATACGGCGTTGGGCCAACGTCGGCCACGGTCGGCAGGGTCGCAGTCGGCAAGCCAACGTTGGCTAATCGTTGGGCCATCGTCGCCATTTTTTACTGATAAATGGTGGCTATTGGTTGGCTATTCGACGTTGGGCCAATGTTGGCTGAACGTTGGTCCAATATCGCCATTTTCAATGATAAATGGTGGCTTTTGGTTGGCTATTCGACGTTGGGCCAATGTTGGCTGAACGTTGGTCCATTGTCGCGATTTTCACTGATAAATGGTGGCTATTGGTTGGCTATTCGACGTTGGGCCAATGTTGGCTGAACGTTGGTCCATTGTCGCCATTTTTACTGATAAATGGTGGCTTTTGGTTGGCAAATCGACGTTGGGCCAATGTTGGCTGAACGTTGGTCCATCGTCTCAATTATCACTG
Source organism: Strongylocentrotus droebachiensis (assembly GCA_035222895.1). NCBI lineage: Eukaryota > Metazoa > Echinodermata > Echinoidea > Camarodonta > Strongylocentrotidae > Strongylocentrotus > Strongylocentrotus droebachiensis. Next base: position 64,259 of record JAVYIG010007557.1, read on the forward strand.
ATTAATGTTGGCTATTGGTTGGATTTTCGACGTTGGGCCAATGTTGGCTGAACGTTGGTCTATCGTCTCAATTATTACTGATAAATGTTGGCTTTTGGTTGGCTATTCGACGTTGGGCTAACGTTGGCTCATTGTCGCCATTTTCACTGATAAATGGTGGCTTTGGGTTGGCTATTCGAAGTTGGGCCAATGTTGGCTGAACGTTGGTCAATCGTCTCAATTATCACTGATAAATGTTGGCTATTAGTTGGCTATTCGACGTTGGGCCAATGTTGGCTGAACGTTGGTCCATCGTCTCAATTATCACTGATTAATGTTGGCTATTGGTTGGATTTTCGACGTTGGGCCAATGTTGGCTGAACGTTGGTCTATCGTCTCAATTATTACTGATAAATGTTGGCTTTTGGTTGGCTATTCGACGTTGGGCTAACGTTGGCTCATTGTCGCCATTTTCACTGATAAATGGTGGCTTTGGGTTGGCTATTCGAAGTTGGGCCAATGTTGGCTGAACGTTGGTCAATCGTCTCAATTATCACTGATAAATGTTGGCTATTAGTTGGCTATTCGACGTTGGGCCAATGTTGGCTGAACGTTGGTCCATCGTCTCAATTATCACTGATTAATGTTGGCTATTGGTTGGATTTTCGACGTTGGGCCAATGTTGGCTGAACGTTGGTCTATCGTCTCAATTATTACTGATAAATGTTGGCTTTTGGTTGGCTATTCGACGTTGGGCTAACGTTGGCTCATTGTCGCCATTTTCACTGATAAATGGTGGCTTTGGGTTGGCTATATTGAAGTTGGGCCAATGTTGGCTGAACGTTGGTCAATCGTCTCAATTATCACTGATAAATGTTGGCTATTGGTTGGCTATTCGACGTTGGGCCAATGTTGGCTGAACGTTCATTCATCGTCTCAATTATTACTGATTAATGTTGGCTTTTGGTTGGCTATTCGACGTTGGGCTAACGTTGGTTCAATGTTGGTCCATTGTCGCCATTTTCACTGATAAATGTTGGCTATTGGTTGGCTATTCGACGTCAGTGGGCCAATGTTGGCTGAACGTTGATTCATCGTCTCAATTATTACTGATTAATGTTGGCTTTTGGTTGGCTATTCGACGTTGGGCTAACGTTGGTTCAATGTTGGTCCATTGTCGCCATTTTCACTGATAAAATTAATGGTGGCTATTGGTTTGCTATTCGACGTTGGGCCAATGTTGGCTGAACGTTGGTCCATCGTCTCAATTATTACTGATAAATGTTGGCTTTTGGTTGGCTATTCAACGTTGGGCTATTAACGTTGGCTCAATGTTGGTCCATCGTTTCAAATTTTACTGAGAAATGGTGGATGTTGCTATACGCGACGTTGGGCCAACCTTGGCTAAACGTTGGTCCATCGTCTCCATCTTTACTGATAAATAGTGCATGCTGGTTGGCTATATGACGTTGGGCCAACGTAACAAATACGACCTAGTACCTACATCCGGGTAAAAAAAATTGCATGCGTGCGCATGCCCATGTGCTCATGCAATTGTAACGTCAGCCATATCCTGTCCATTTGTCTGGATCAGTTGCCGGGGCCGAGGAGTACCTACACTGCATGGTAAATGAATGATTTTCTTTCTCTTTCAACGTTATTTTTGTGAGCATGTTGCGTGAAACTGATAAATTGTATAGTGTGAGAACTCCCTGTCACATAGAGCGAGGGAAATAGCATGAGAAATTGTTAAAGTAATCATTGATAATTCCCTGTGAAAGTGGGTACGAGTGCACGTGCTCGGCATACGCTTAGCATGCACACCCGCTGCGTGCAATTGAAGTGTGAGTGATGGCTATGATGGCTATGATGGGGGCCGAAGTGTCGGCATCAAATGCATTGAGTGTTTGCCGTGATGAATGTTGATATGTTCCTGACTTAGAGTTAGACCTAGGGCTAGGTGATGCATTGATGCACCATGTTACAGCGTCCGTGACAGTGATGATGTTCATCCCAATATGCATGATATGCAATATCGACCTTGAATCAAATGATTGTGAATCTGTTGGTGTTACCACTAATACCAGTGTTATTGAAGGTGCTGATCATGCATTGTTTAAAAGACCAATTGAATCAAATACTGATCTTGATATATAGAGCTGAATGGGCTGTGAATTCAGATATCCCGCTAGTACATGTTTATAGCCTCCTGAATTCTTTCAGGGGAGTGTGCCGATTAAGTCTGCCAAAATATGCAAGAATTTTGTATCAACACATTTGGTGGATTGTGAGAGTGATGTGAGAGGTAGCTGGTGGGAATTACCATCATTTTGGCATTTGCAATCATTTAAAGTCGCAATTGGTCAAGAACCACAATTTGATCGAATAGTAAATAGGAAAACTATTGGGGGGGCGGGGGTAACACTGATCCCATAATTTTCATTCACAAATTGTATTATTGCTGCATTTTTATTTTCATTTTCAAATCAGTTTTTATTATTTATGCACATGTTTATTAAATTGCTATAATTTGAACTAAAGGTAAATATTCTAATTATTTATTTTTACATTCTGACGTTTTTTATTAATACATTCAAATCTATATACCTCTTCCAAATCCCAATACTTTTTTTCCTATAATCCCATTCTGAAATTTAAATATTAAATCCTGCATTTCATATCGTCAACTTCACAACAAATTCCAGATTCCTCTACCCGTCCAGATCCAGCTACCCCTACATCGATCATCCAGAAAAGCATCAACAGCACCAAGGACCCCTTCGACATCGACCCCATCAACCTCCAGAACACTGTCGACCCCAACGACCCCATTGACCTCAACATTCAGAAATATGGGTATTTCATTTGGCATTTTATTCATTTTGTATTTAGTTGCACATCTAGACAGGATAGTTAATGCACTTCTTAGTATTCGTTATAGTTGTGCGCTGCACACAAAGTACACATGTACTGGATTAATGTACGTTTGTGTATGACATAGCTGCTAACGGATGCAAGTATCTTTTTCCTGATTATAATTGAGAAATTGCATTGTGATCACTTACAAAACTATTCAACAACAACAAATCATGAAATACTGCTTATAGCAGTATTTTTGGGGAAACAATTCTGAATGCAGGGTGCCACAAAAAACAAAACACAGTCAATTGATTTGTTTCTTGTATAAGCAACTAACGATATAGCTTTGTGTTTTTGTTTCTACTTTTAAACCTCTCTCAAGTATTGGGAGCTTCACATTTCACTTCAATTTTATAATGATGTGAAAGAGGATGCCACTCTTCTTCACACATTCTTCAAAATAAGAAAGAATACAAACTCACTAACTTAGGGTTTTGTGTTGTATGCAGAAAACGCAAATTGTGTATTCTTTCATCCATATTCTACTTCAAACACATTAGTTAGGGCAATATTCTATTTGCAGAAGTGCCCGGGTGTTAATGACATCCTCTTTCACATCATACAATTAAGAGGGGCTTTAAACTGTTATCAATCAAGCATCTCAACACTGAGCAAGCATTCTATCCATGAAATTTCATCAAAATTAGGGAGGATGTGCCACTCAGGACTACTTCCCTTACTATGCCGTACTATTGGATTAATATCTGTACTATTTCAAGGTGATGTTTCCATGATCTGCTTTTAAATCTTGTTTGGTTTCTTTCTTCTTCTTTTTTTTGCCGCAGATGCCGAAATTGTACCACCACAAGCTAGACAAGATTTTGATTCCGTCTAACCCATTCTTTAAAGGTCGACTGCCTTAGGAAATTTAAACTTTTATGTCTTGTATCAAGACCCCTTTTAAGCAACATAATAACAATTGTTTCATGAAAATGCCTCCTTATATGTTTTACAAATTTTTGAAAACCTCTCCAAGTTGCTCGTCTAATGGTGGACCCCGCCCCTTAAAATTCTCAGAGTTCCTCGGAATGAGTTCCTCGGAATGATTGACCAAAGGATTAGTGATGTTATATCAAGAACGATCTCTGCTTAGGCAAGCTACGGTGCTTGCTAGCCAGCTCTGCAGGCATATGTTTTGTACACAAACATAAACAATAACTTTTTTTATTAAATAGTGTGCTATGCATCTTTACTTGTTATTTGTTGTGGTGAAATTTCACTAATGGCCCAATTTTAAAAAGAGAGCTATACCATGAGCCGAAGAAGGTCGTAATTAATTTGAATGCCTGTATAATGTGTCAACTAAATGCATGCTATAAAGAATTTCAAAGGTAAGAAAAAAATATTTCATATATCTAAGTGACTGAATGTTTTTTGTACTACCTTCTTCTCAATTTAAAGAAATATTGAAAGTGGTATATTAGAGTGAAGAAACTTGTATTTTCCCTTTACAAGCTCTGCTCTTTCTTATTTTCTCTTTCAAATTTCCTCTCGTTATATAAACATTTAGCAATTGCTTTACTTCACACATTCAAGCAATGTAGCCTATCCCTCCTGAAAAAACAGTTTGTAGATGTGTTAACAATAGATATAGCGACGAAATGTATCAGCATCTCTGAAATGCCTAAGCAACAAAAATGTTGGCAATTTCTCTGAATTTTATTTTTTATTTTTTATGGAATTTTTTTTACATTAAATGCCTTGTTCTTGGTATGCAAATGGTGGACACTTTATTAATTTCTTTATATTTTTGTGCTGTACATATGTAGAGGAATCTTGTCATAAGCAATCGTGTTCGTCTGCCAGAAAGTTTGTTTTGTTTTACTCGGGAAGTTGTGAGGATTGTTTATTATATTCGTACAATGAATTTCAGTATGTTATGTTACGTGTAAGCGACACTTCATTTTATAACAGCTCCTATCGTCCTAGCATTCATTGATAGTAGGCCTATATTGTGACACAGTGAGATACCTTGAACTTGAAACTATGTTTACATCTTTTTTTTAATTCAAACGAAAATACCAAAGAAAGATGTACAATAATTGTATTCACATTTACAACAGTTTGTTTATTACACATAAAATAAAGTATGTTTTATCACAAAATCAGTTTATTTCCTTGTTCTTTTTTTTTTTTGGAGGGAGGGGGATGTATTCGGAGCAAATTCTAAGAAGCAAGATGGTGAACTTTTCATTAAAATTGGACAAATAAGTTGTTATCAAGTTTTGATAGTGATTAAAATGTACCAGATAATAGACATGACGAAATTAAAATAACATGTCCCTCTTGCTGCAATATTGTTATTATACATATGTTCCAGAGGGATGTAAGTCGTGTTCTATAATCAACTTTTCTCAATTTCAGTCTAATTTTGATGAAATTGTTACTATTTCATTTTGTGGATTTTGCTCTGTTTATTTATTTAATCCAATCTTAATTACCTGGCTTTTCCTTGTCACGTTGTGATGCATGTGTTTGAATGATTGTACATGTCCGATGAAGTATGATCTTGATGATGTTTTTTATGAACGGACGACTGATGTTGGTGTGAATATGTTGTTGAGTTGGTGTTGGTAATGTCAGAAGGATGTTGGCATGAACTGGAAAGGGGAGGTACAACGTCGGCACATGGTGGGATAGGGGTTGGCATAACGTTGCTTCTACGTCGGCAAATGGTGAAGAAAAGGTTGGCATAACGTTGGTCTAGCATCGGCACAAGGTGGAGGAGGGGTCGGCACTTGGTGGGAAAAGGGTTGGCATTATGTTAGGACAACGTCGGGGAGACGTCGGCACATGGTGGAAAAGGGGTTTGGCATTACGTTGGTCCTACGTCGGTAGATGGTGGGATAGGGATTGACATGACGTTGGTCATACGTCGGGGGGACGTTGGCCCGATGTTGGCTTAATGTCATTTCGTCGCTGTCGAGCCAACGTTGGCCCGCCGGCAAGAAAGCCGTTGGCCCAACATCATATTGGCGACGATGGACCAACGTAACAGCCCACGACGTCGGCACATGGTGGGATAGGGGTTGGCATAACGTTGGTCCAATGTCGGAACTACGTCGGTACATGGTGGGATAGGGGTTGGCATAACGTTGGTCGTACGTCGGCACATAGTTAAAAAAGGGTTGGGATGACGTTGGTCCAATGTCGGAAAGACGTCGGCATACGGTGGAAAAGAGGTTGGCATAACGTTGGTTCAATGTCGGGAGGACATCGGCACATGGTCGGATAGGGGTTGGCATAACGTTGGCCCGATGTTGGCTTAATATCATTTTGTCACTGTCGGGCCAACGTTGGCCCGCCGGCAAGAAAGCCGTCGGCCCAACATCATGTTGGCGACGTTGGACCAACGTAACAGCTTACGTTGGCCCCACGTTGGCGTAACGTCGTATTGTTATCTGGGTATATATACCTAAACTCAATTATCTTTTAAAAGTATTTATAGTACGCATAGTGAATGCATATCTAGATAATAATAATAATAATATTCCGCTTTTATAGCGCCTAGATACATTTACGATATCTCTAAGCGCTTTACAGATAAACACATTGTTTTAAAATGTAAAATGTTAAGATCTGTTTATATATGTATATAATCTATCCGTTTCGAAAAAAAGTCTCGTACACGTTTTTCTTTTCAAGTTTGAATATGAGAGCAGGAAGCTGAGTGCGTTTGTGTATTATTGCACGAAAGATTTTCATAGAGCCAATACGCAGAGAAATCATGAGCTGGGATGTTTATAAACAGAGCCCTCTCTTGATCAAAGACAAGACAGTTATTCGCGGTTCGATCTGGTCAGGGCGCATGCAGGGACACTTGTTAATTGGCCTACAAAAAGAAAAGTCAAGGGTTGTTTTTGTTCTTTCTTTCCTTCCTCTTTTCTCTCTCTCTCTCTCTCTCTCTATTTCTTCCTTCGTTCCTTACTTCTCAGTCTTCTTTCTCTTTTTCTTTCTGCTTTTCTTTTCTTTTCTTTCTTAATTTCTAATTCTATGCTATAAAAAGCAAGCCTATGATGTGTTTGTTTTAATTAAGAAGCTTGTTGCTGATTTTCCTTTGCTCGTGCAATATTTAGAATTTTGACGTCGAATAATTTTGAGAAAAACCCCCTCTCTGAAGGAGTAATTAGGCCTACATTTAAATGCATTTGAAAGATAATACTAATTTAGAACTTCCCTACAAAAGGTGAGGCTTGAAAATGTCTTCAAGGAGTGGGAAAATAACAACTATTAGTTGTCAAATCGACTTAGGAGCTATAGAGCCACTAAGTAATAGTCTTGATTTTCAAACTATTGTACCGAATGGTCATACGTTTTATGCTGCGCAAAGATTCAATCAGTTTAATTTTGGCCATCACAAGAAGTAGGTTATTGATGTAGACCGTGCAAATGCCCATGTACCCTTTACAGCTCATTTTATGTATGTTATTACCAAAGAAGAACAAAGCCAGTCAGTCAGTCAATAGTGTCTGACAGTGAAGTCTAGCAAGTAAACGGGTGTCCTTGCATAATTTGAATATTTGGACACTGTTAACGTTTACATACATGACATATCCATAATTCCTGCAAAGTTCTACAGAATTTGAGGTTGGCTGCAAAAAGGGACATAGTACCTTTAAAAGAAAATGTATTCCTTTGTACTTTATTTCTTTTAGTTTTGCCCCACCCGCTCCCACACCCACCCCAATCGCCAGAATTCTACATCCACAGCTTGTATAATAGATATCTATCAATATCTATCTTTTTTTTTTCTTCTCAAGGATTTCTTTAGATTTAGAGACTTTAAAGGGGCATGTTCCCCGTATTCCAGAGGGCGTTTAAAATACGGTACGCGCTGGCGGACGGTGCTATAGCTGCCTATTGACACCAACAGAATACGGATCTTACGCAGATGGCATGTTCCGATAACTACACTGGCGGGAATTACGTGCCCCTTTAAGAATGAAAGTCTGAGTGTCTGAAAATTGTATCAACGAAGTTCAACATTAAGTACATCAATGTAACTATTATGGTATAACATTCATTTCAGATGATAGCTATCATCATAATAGAAGGTGATCTATTCAACACATGTTCAAATATTTAAAGAGAAGGATGAGTTTTGGGAAGAGGTGAAAAATAATTGGTGAGCGTTATCATAATATTATGCAAGTGTTAAAGATAATCAGATAAAACATATTCCCTGAAAAGCATGGCTCTCCACAATGCAATCGCATGACCAGAACTGAACTTTATCTATAAGCCAATCTTGTTTTTGATGATATCACTCAGATTAAAAAAAAAAAACGTTATTGGATTTCTATGTTTATGAAAGAAAGAAGTTAAATAATATTTTCCATAAAGACATGAAAACATTGTTTCGAGAAGAGGTTATGTTTTCATAAACCATAGTTTTTGTTGTTTTATTGCCAGAAGGGAATTAATTTAAGAAAAAAGGAAGTCAATTTGGCTTATCAAACCTGTGTAAATGATTTAATGTGGTAGTTACAATCTAGATTCCAAATCTGATTTCAGTGATAAAATTTGTAGCAAGAAAGAGTTTAGCGCCTTCAATATTCAAAGTAATATCAATTTAGCGAAACAAACGTAAATTAGTACTTAAAGGTTTTGTTATTGTGATCATAGATAGTACCATTATTGTTTTTGTAATTACTCGTATTACAATTAGTAGTAGTGGTAGTAGTATTATGATTACTTTGGCAAGACATTGACCTACATTAATTATTCTGCCACACTTAACCCATATAGGTATTGGTACATGGCTGTAATCAACTATTCCTCAAAATACTACAGCGCCATCTTGACAGCATCCCTAAACCTGCGGGGGGGGGGGGAATAATTGTTCAAGTTCAAGTTAAGTTTATTTCACATCCAATAAAAAACTTACAGCATTATAACATTCAAAATATAATTATACGAAATGCAATATATATAAAATATAATATAATAAGAACAAGTACAACAACAACAGTAACACTAAAAATGATTAATGGGTGGAGTAGGGATGTGAGGGACCAGAAAAGGTCATTGACCTATCTAGGCTGGTCCCCTTTATCTACAACCCCAAAAGTAAAATCTTCAAAGTAATTTAAAGCAAAATATTGACAATATAAAGATTACATTAACTGAGACATACATACACATATAAAAGGACAGGTAGAATTAATAAAAGCTAAAAAAAAGTACATTGTAACTTGATATTTGTTTGTGTTTAAAATAACGCTTAAAACTAGACAATGTCGGACATGCTTTGAGAGAATCTGGTAAGTTATTCCAAGTAATGGATCCTTTATATTTTATTACTGTTCTTGACAAATTATAGCGAAATGAAAGAACATAAAGTTTGTTTGAATGTCTAGTACTATATTGATTTATATCTCTATTAAAAATGAAATAATTATTAAAACAATCTGGTAAAGTAGTTATATTGTACATGTAAGAGAACATAAAAGCTCCAATACTTAAATCATATAAATCACAAAGTTTTAAAAACTTCAACTTCAAAAATAATGTACCTGTATGTGCTTTATGATATGAGTTTGTTATAACCCTGACGGCTCTTTTTTGTAATAAAAATAGCCTTTGAAGCAGATACGAAGCGCAATTGCCCCAAACAATAATACAATAATTAAAATAAGGCAAAATCATAGAGTTATACAAATGTACAAGTATGCGTAATGGTAAAATATCTTTGAGTCTATTTAAAACACCAATGACCTTTGACAGCTTGTTAGAAATATAATAAATGTGTTCCTTCCAAGTTAAGTTTCCATCAATAATGACGCCTAAGAAAGTAATTTGGTGTACTTGCTTAATTTCTTTACTATTTATACAAATCTTGATAGCAGCTTCATTTACATTTTTATTTCTTGTTTTAAAAATTACACAGTTTGTTTTTTCAAAATTAATCAACAATTTATTGGCAAGGAACCACTAATGTATTTTAACAATTTCAGAATTCAGTAGAATATTTACTTCTACCGGGATCTTTACCAGATAAAAACAGAGTGGTGTCATCAGCAAATAAAATGGAAGATACAATATTGCTTACAGATGGCAAGTCATTGATATACAGTAAAAACAAGAGCGGGCCAAGATTAGAACCTTGCGGCACACCAGTTAAAATAGTGCTTTGATCAGAGTTATAATTACCCAAGCTAACATATTGCTTTCGGTTTGATAAATAACTTTTAATTAAAAGAAGAGGAATTCCTCTTATAACATAAAAAAATACCTTATTTATTAAAATATTATGATCAATACAATCAAAAGCTTTGGATAAGTCTAGAAATACACCAATTAAAAATTCATTAAGTTCAAAAGCATTTGAGACTTTATCAATAAAATCAAGAAGAGCATTGCAAGTACTATATCCTTTTCTAAAAGCAAATTGATTTTCATATAAAATATTATTTTTACTAATAAAACGAGTCAATTGATCACATAAAATCTTTTCAAATATTTTGCTAAAAACAGATAACACAGATATCGGCCTATAATTATTTAAAAATGATTTATTGCCTTTTTTAAAAACGGGAATCACCTGGGCAATTTTTAGAGCATCGGGGAAAATACCTTGTTCAAAGGACAAGTTTAAAATATTGCACAAGGGTGTAACAATCATATAAATCGAGTTTTTCAATACCTTAGGGTGAATTTCATGGTATCCTGGACTTTTATTTTCATCAAAATTCAAAACCACATTAATAATATCTGCGTTAGTAACAGGCTGTAAAAACAATGAATTCAAAAAGTTACCCTTCAAGTACTCGTCATATTTTGTTGATTCAATATTGTAAGTAATCGAATTATTAATACTTTGCTGTAGTTTTTGCCCGATTGTACAAAAATAAGAATTAAATATATTTACAATTCTTTGTTTATCAATAATCTTTTCACCATCAACTTCAATATCATTGATCCCATGCTTTAAAGTTTTCTTAATTAGAATTGCATTAATAAGTTTCCATGTTGCTTTCACATTATTACGAACATTATCAAACTTAGAGTCATAGTATGCACGTTTATTTTTCCGTATTAAATTATTTAAGACATTCCTGCATTCTTTATATGCCATTTCACGTTAAGTGGTCGAGTTGTTTAGGTATTTACGATATAATATATGCTTACGTTTACTCAGCTTGATTACCTCTTTTGTTACCCAAGGCTTATCAACTTTATTTTTAGTTTTAACTAATTTAACAGGGAAACACTCATCGTAAGTATCCTTATATAATTTAAAGAAATAATTGTATCTATCATTCGCATCACGAATATAATTAAAGGTAATACAAAGTTTTGGTATGGGGTCATGAATTTGGTTCAAATGAACATATCGGAAGTATATACGATCCGAAAATATTCAGTGATCGTTGTCGCGGTTGAAATCGAGTCTAAAGTTATGACATTGTCAATAATAAACTCTTTATGTTGTTTAGCTCCCTCTCAAGGTCAGATATTAATTAACTTATAATACAATATTTCTTGACTGAAATTGACCGAATAGCTATTCCCGTTTGGAATCTATATATCACAACTACATATTCTGAGAATTTCATGGTCGCAGCTACCATTGTACGGCCGTAGACGCTCATTGAAATTTATTAAAAATTTACCGGGAGCACCGGTAAATTTTTATATTCCATTTTTTTCGAAAGCAGAAGTGTTTTAGGGGCTACAAATGTTTGTGCTTATAATACATCCACAGGGGCATCCAAATATATAAAAATTGTAAAAAATCACTATCCACCCATTTTTCAAAATTTACCAAAACTTTGTATTACCTTTAAGTCGTTCCCATTTAACTTTCTTCAACTCACTACAAAAGTGCTTCATATTTTATTCACTAAAATCAATTTTTCGCACTTCAATATCAGGTTCAGAGTAAAAAATGTTTGACTTCAAGATAATAAACGGTGTTAAACGATCACTGATATCTGTTATCACTATGCCAGGTTTTAAAACTTTTCCGGGATTATTACAAAAAATATGATCTAAAGTTGATGCAGTATGATTTGTAATTCTTGTTGGTTTATAAATATATGGTAAAAAAGACAAAGCAACAAAACTATCAAAAAAATCCATAACTTTCGTATTTTCATCTTTTTTCATGAAATCAACATTAACATCGCCCATAACTATACATTCTTTTTTTTCCTGCACTATTTAAATCAAAGATTCTTGTAATTGTGACATAAAGAAAGATAGCCGGTATTCTACAGCAACAATAACATTTTCACTTTATTACGTACCTCAATAAATACACTTTCAATATCCTCACTAAATATATCTAAGTCCAATCTTCGAATAAATCTTAAGCTATCACTAACATATACACCTACACCACCCCCTCTTTTATTCGGTCGACAATTTCCAACAAACTTATAATTAGGAATACATATTTCTTGTTCTTCACCTTGTTTCAACCATGTTTCACAAACTCCAATTAATGATAAACGTTTATAAAAAACATCAAGACAGTTTGTAAATGTATCAACATTTTGTTTCAAGCTGCGACAATCAAATTGTGCAAGAGAGAGTGTACTATGTTCATAACTTTTTAAGATATTACAAAATTCTAAAGGAGTGTAATATTGATTTTCAATAAGGTCACCAGTATCATTATCAAGTCTTGAATCAGATTTATCATCCAGTTTACACAAAAAACAATTTCTACATGTTAAATTATGTTGCCTGTTACACAAAATACAACTACATTCAGAAGACATCAAAGAACAAGAAACAAGAAAAATACAATACAATATCGAATAATACTATCATCAAAATACTAAAAATACAAAAAAATAGTTCACGATGGCTGTATACACGTGGGAAATGATGATTATTGTCTCTGTAAAGTAGTAAAATGTCATTAGAAGTTCATATTTTTGAGAGATTACTCACCGACCAAATTCTTTTCCTGACTGATCTCCCGTTCGTTGCTTTCAATAACAGTATGATCCTGCCGTTAGTCGACCACGCTGCATCTATCTTGTCATTTTTCTTTACTTCTTGCTTCGCTTTGTACAGGATGGTCCTATTTCTTACGGTCATATCTTCTTCTATGCCTATGTGGGTACCTTTCAGCTTTCTGCGGTTCTTCAAGAACCTCTCTCTAGTGCGGTACGAGGTGCACTTCACCATGATGGGCCTCGGTTTTGCAGCGCTTCTCCCAGTTGTGCTATGTGCCCTTGCAGCTGCAGGCGCGCCAACACGATGAGATCTGTCAATCTCATGTTGCTCCAAGTTGAGGTCCATCTTCATGTTCTTGATGTGGAATTTATGAACATTCTAAAATACTTGATTTTTTGCTTTTGAATATATTTCAAAATAAGGCTACAAATGGCTCTCCATAATACTTAAGTCCAACTTAGAGTTAAGTTCAACTTAGGATCTTTGTGAAACACCCCCTCCCCCCCCCCCCCCCCCCCAGCTTCCCGCCCCGTGATACCCTATTTGCAATATTTCTACCACGGGTGACTGACCACCATCATATTTAAAAAGTGTTGTCAAAATCGCCTTGTACCAAGTTTTGGCTGATGGACCGACTGTGGGTCAAGCCATATTCATGTGCTTCTTTGGTCTTAAATTCGTTTTCAAAGTTTAATTGTGCCTCGTGATTCAGTGCCGCAATGTTTAAATTATGCAATGTATCTAGGCAGTCACATAACCTTGCTTCAATCCAAAGGATAACGTTAAATTATTTTGAACAGCCTACTATTACTTCTAATCTCATGATATCTAAGTTCTCTCTGCTTTTAATTACTTGTACGATGCGCCATTATTACACACGCGTAAGGAGCATTAGGTGTTCATCTCGAATAGCGAATGAAAACTCAAAGGTCACTATACCACCAACAAAAATTTATGATGATAGGGTATCAAGGAAATTGACAGTAAACTTTAAGAAAAAAAAGGATGACATCCCAGATAAACATTATCCATTTTGTATCACTCAATAAGAAGGGTTACCTTAAAGCTTATCAACACTAGTGTGGTTAGGAGGGATAATACCACACAGCGAGGTCACTAACAGGTGGCTATCTCATCAACTCAGCTCTCAAATAACATAAGAAATAGAGGATCATGGGGGATCAACAGGCACCGATTGGGGAAGTTTTCTATATAGAGGGAGCAAGTAACTACATGTAGGACAGTGGGGCTTAAACAATGGAATGCGAATCTAGTCAAGATTTAATCATCAAAAGGAAAAGAATAATGAGCATTTCTTTGAGTTTGAGTTGGTGTTATCTCATTTTCTTTACAACTGCCAAATATTCATTATTAATAAGTGAGCAATTGTTTTTGAATGAGATAACACACACGAACGGCTTTTGACGCACATTGCTTCTGTCCAAGCTTGGCACAAGAGGACTTTGAAAATACTTTTTGAAAAGCCTGCTGCTCAGTCATCCGTAGCAGCACAATTTTGAATATTGTACCAGTAGACATGATATTAGTTATCCTTTACCATGATGATTCAAGGTGACATACGTTATAATTTTTTAATCAGAATCTACCAAAGTTGGGTACACTTTTTTGTCTTCATATGTTAGGTAAACATCTTCAGGTGTTTGTGTGGCGTTACAAAGCCTCCTCTCAGTCGTTTTTTGTAATTTTCTTTCCCGTTTGAATCTGTTGAACACTGCACACAAATTAGTCGTCCATACTGCCAAGTAGGCAAGCTTTTTTAATATTATAAAGTTTCAGTAGGTAATATGGTTCAATAAATTTAAAAAAAATTAAAAAAAATAATAATGATAATAAAGATATGACACAATCTTAGTTTGCCTCGAATCAAGGCCTCTTTTCAATTGCCCTTTGAGTTTCTTTTAAACGTGGTTATGATTTCGTTGAAGTGCTGCACGCTAAAATTAATATTGCATGTTTACTTGGGCCATAACTTGTTTGAATTGTACAGACTTTGAATCTTTATCAAATACAAAATAGTGATAACTGTGTTTACACCATCATCAAGTCACGCAACTAACTTCTATTTCATATATTATCATTCAATATATATACGAATGAAAGAGATCGATCAGGGATAGTTTAGTCATACATGTACCTTGGTCGTATTTTCTAATATATATTTTTCTTAATCTACAAAGCGGTTATGTAAACAAGTTCATCAAAGTCTGTCAGGTCTAAGGTTCTTGATAAGATATCGGGTTGATAGGAATGGAATACTCTGTGAAAATATCACAAGACAGGTCTCATGACTATATTTTAAACATCACTCCCTAGAATTCAAACACCACGCGTAGTTCGGCAATAGGAGACAACGACGTGCTGGCTCTGGATTGGAATTGGGTTAATTTAATCCAATGCTCCTTTTTAAAACATGTAGGACAACTTGAAAGTCGGTATAACTGACAAATGATAAAACGCGACTTAAGATTCAACGTTGGGTTTAAACTTTAGCAGAAACGGGCCAATACATGTTTTCTATTGTCTCAGTTTTCTCAAAAATTGTGCGACGCATATTTGTTCTTTTGGCAATAGAAGTCAAAATAAAGCAAGGCGGTCTCTTACTCGGAGTCGACAGGAACTCAGATGTTTGTCTACATAATGGATATGACGATAGGATGTAGGCCAGAAAGATCACATGCTTGTACGAGACCGTGAATGGCTTTTGGATATGAAGAAGTGGACTCTAACGCGGATTAAGAGGGAGAGCCTTACTGAACCTGTACGTCACTAGATATGATTAACGCCATTTTAAAGCGGGAGGGAGATTGGTGGTGGTTGTTATTTTACCTGACTGCTAAGAAAGCATAAATGCTTGTAAGTAAGCAACCAGACGGCCGACGGCTTTAGGTCCTCTCCGAGGGACCTGGTAATGAGAATGAATGCCATACCAAAGGGCACTAGCGCACCGCCTTGGTTTCGAACCTGGGTCACCGGATTACGAGACCACTGCTCTAACGACTGAACTATCGCGCCTCCTCGAGAGAGAGCCTTACTGTAACTTTTATGTCTTCCGATAGGATATACGTCTTTTCAGAAATGCCATAAAATGCTTTAAATTAATGTTAATCAGTAATACGAAAGTGCAAGAAGAAAGACTTTATATTCTTCTATTTTGTGCTCGTATCAAACCATCTCTTTAATCTGCAGTAGTATGATTCATATATCTGTCTACATCCTACGTTGTCCTGGCTCTCTTAAAATGTTAAATACTGAATTCCCCTGTCAACCTTTATTCCCGATATTTCTTTTATATATATTTATATATATTTATTAAAGTACATGATTAAGACCTTCCTTTACCGAGAGAGAAAACATATACCGAGAGAAAATACAAATGCCGGGAGAGAAAACTAAATGAACATGGCGCTATGTACAGCGGTGAAGGAAGGCGATCTTGTAAAGACAAGGGCTATCCTAGAAGACGAGACAGGTGATGCCAAGCACGTCATGCTACGCAGTGTTGATCCTGATGGAAATACATTACTCAACATAGCTTCAGGAGAAGGGCATATCGACCTCGTGAGATATATGATTGATTTGGGGGCGGATCTAGAAAAACGAAGTAGAATCGGTGACGCCCCTCTTCACTTTGCGTCTCTTAGTGGTCACCAGAATGTTGCTCAATATCTCATCGCTAAAGGAGCAGATATCAACATCGGTGATAGCAATGGTTATACACCTCTCTATCTTGCTTCGGATGAGGGTCATTTTGATGTTGTTGAATGTTTGGTAAATTGTGGAGCAGATATAAACAAAGCTTCAAATAATCGTTCTACACCACTCTATACTTCAGCAAGTAAGGGTAATTTGGATGTAGTGGAATATCTCATTACGAAAGGAGCCGAACTGCAAAAGAAGGGACCCAAGAGCCAAACTCCACTTTGCGTTGCGTCATTGAATGGTCATTTTGAGGTTGTGAAGTATCTTATTAGCCAGGGGGCAAAGCTTGATACTGGTGATGAAGTTGGGTACACACCTCTCCATAGCGCTTCACAGGAAGGACATCTCGCCATTGCTGAATGTCTGGTAGATGCGGGAGCAGATGTAAACCAATTAGTATGTGATGAGGACTCACCACTTCATGCTGCATCACGGAATGGCCATCTAGACGTTGTGAAATATCTTATCACCGAAGGAGCAGACATTAAACACAAAGGATACAATGGTAAAGCTTCCCTTATTACTGCGGCTTCCTGTGGTCATCTCGATGTTGTAGAATACCTCTTAACTAAAGGTGCGGGGATCAACATAGATGATAACGAACACAAAACACCACTTCAAGCCGCTTCAGAAAATGGCCAGCTTCATATTGTTGAATATCTAGTGGAAGCAGGAGCAGATATCAATAGGGCATCTCATAATGGTTACACTTCGCTGTCAACTGCATTAATAAATGGAAATCGCGACATTGTCGAGTTTCTCATGACTAAGGAAGCAGACATTGGAAACAGAGATGGCGTCGATCCAGTTGCACTTTGCAAAGCAAGCTCCCAGGGCTACCTCGATGCTGTAAGGTACATCATAACTAAAGGGGTAAATCTCGATTTGGAAGACAGACATGGTTTCACACCACTATATCATGCGTCAGAGAATGGACATCTGGATGTTGCTAAATGTCTAGTGGATGCAGGAGCTGATGTGAACAAAGCATCAAAGAATGTGTATACACCTTTGTACGCAGCATCGTGTAAATGTCATCTAGACACAGTAAAGTATTTGATTAACAGAGGTGCAGATATTAATACTAGAGGTCGTACGCCTCTTCGTGGCGCATCATTCTATGGCCATCTTGGAGTTGTCCAGCATCTTATCAGTCAAGGGGCAGATAAAGACATGGGTGACAACTATGGCTTTACACCTCTAAATGTCGCTTCACAAGAGGGTCATCTGGATGTTGCTAAATGTATAGTGGATGTAGGAGCTGATGTTAACAAAGCAGCCAATAATGGTTGTACACCTTTGCATAAAGCATCTCATAAAGGTCATCTAGACATTGTACAATATCTCATTTCTCAAGGAGCGAACCCGAATTCTGTTGATAACGAGGGCTATACACCTCTAAATGTTGCTTCACATGAGGGTCATCTGGATGTTGCTAAATGTATAGTGGATGCAGGAGCTAATGTTAACAAAGAAGCCAACAATGGTTCTACACCTTTGCATAAAGCATCTCATAAAGGTCATCTAGACATTGTGAAGTATCTGATTAACAAAAGAGCAGAAATTGATAGGAGAGGCTTTAACGGTGAGACGCCTCTTTATTGCGCATCATTTTATGGCCATCTTGGAGTTGTCAAGTATCTTATCAGTCAAAGAGCAGATAAAGACATGGACAATAACAACGGCTATACACCTCTAAATGTTGCTTCACATGAGGGTCATCTGGATATTGCTAAATGTCTATTGATTGCAGGAGCTGATGTGAACAAAGCAGCAAAGAATTGCCGCACACCTCTTGATGCAGCGTCAGATAAGGGTCATCTAGACATTGTACAATATCTCGTTTCTCAAGGAGCGAACCCGAATTGTGTTGATAACAAAGGCTATTCACCTTTATTTATTGCTTCACAAGAGGGTCATCTGGGTGTTGCTAAATGTCTACTGAATGCAGGAGCAGAAGTGAACAAAGCAGCAGTGGATGGGCTTACACCTCTCGATTCGGCGTCAGGTAATGGTCATTTAGATATTTTACAATATCTCGTTTCTCAAGGAGCGAACCCGAATTCTGCTGATAACGAGGGCTATACACCTCTACATGGTGCTTCACAAGACGGTCATCTGGATGTTGCTAATTTTCTAGTGGATGCAGGAGCTGATGTGAACAAACCAGCAAATGATGGTGATCTATCCCTCCTCGCTGCCTCTCGTGGGGGATATATTGACATTATAAAATATCTCATTACAAAAGGAGCTCAAATCGAGTCACGTAACAAATACGGTTGGACAGTTTTCCATTTTGCAGCAGATAATGGCCACTTGGAGTCTTTGGAATATTTCTTGAGAAACAACACTAGCGGTACTTCGGGGAACAGTCAAATCGATCTAAAAATGGGACCTCAGGTACGGTACTCAATTAAAACTGTTTTTAGTAAACTGTCGGGTCGCGCAATTTAGCCATTTATTTGTATACGGTGTACGTCTTCAGTTGTGCTGCATTAGGGTGGAAATTAAGGACAGGTCCCTCGGGATGAGCTACCCGATATCAGGCATTGAGCTATACGAGCAAAGATTAAAAGAATACTAATGAAAGAATGACGTTTGAACTTTTTCCGAGAAGGTTGAACACTTTTTTTATTTAACATCTCCCACACAATTGTATAAAATTAGTTACTGTTCACCTCGACGCAATATTTTCAAATAACTTTAGCCGCGGACAACTACCCCCGTACCTTTTTGGGAGATCATTGTATACAGGCGCGTACGCAGGGGGGGGGGGTAAACCCCCCTCCCCCTCGTTTTGGAGGGAAATTCCCCCTCTGTGTTTTTTTTGTTATTTTTTTGTTTTTTGTATTAAAAAAGAAAAAAGAAGCTAATGGATGACTGAAAAAAAAAAATTACCTTACCCCCCCCCCCTAACGGAACGAAATGTTGAACGGTCAATTTTTCAAATTTCGGGACCAAAATGTTGTCATTACCTGCAGTGTTAGAGATATCCGTAACATAAAATATCATCACTGAATATTTATCATAAGATTAAAGTCTTAAATTCGAATAAGTAATTTTTAAACAGTAAAAAATAAATTTTTCTACCAACAAAATGACCATCCAAGTCAGTAGGCATTCCATATTCTCCCTGATTGTCTGTTATCTTGGAAACGCTTTATTCATCAATGAAACTAGAGTAGGACTACGTGTATCTTAAGGCAGGTCTACTTAAAAATGAAGGAAGCGTACCGATATTATTATCTTACAGACCTTCAAAGGTGTCACGCCACTTATGGTTGCCGCAAGAGGGGGACATCTGGATTGTGTACGTCTGCTGCTCAAAAACAATGTAGATATTGAGACAGAGGATGCAGAAGGATGGACAGCCCTCTATTATGCTGCAGCAAGGTGATCTACTTATACAAATGATGTTGCATACTTTTAATGAACTTCTTATTTTCCTCCAGTACTGTACCACATCATACTACTATGATGATATTGTATTGTTGAAACATTTGATAAAGACATTCATTCTTTTATCAAAGCAAAAACAAATTCTTAGTTTTCTTAAAATAGTGTTTAACATGTGATTTCTTTGGATCCAAACTGTAACAGTAGGATTATTAATGGTTCCAAAGGACATGTAGATTTTAAAGTGGATGAACACAACCAACAAATTCCGCTACAATTTCTTCACCTATTATTAAAAAAAAGTTTTGCAGTTTGATTCCCGAAAAAAAATATGATGCGAAAATAATTCGCCATTTAGGTTACTCAAAATAAAATAGTCCTGTGGTGGTTGACAAAAAAAAAGTGAAGAAGAAGAAATAATGAACAACCGTAGGAGATGAAATTAAAAATGTATTCAAAATTAGTTCCTAACGTGGGAATGGGGCGCAACCGTTGGTAAATGAGCTCAGTTCAGTAAACAAAAAGAATAAGTCCGTTCGAAAAAAGACGAAACAAAGGGAAAACGGGGAGTACGCGAAAAAAAAGGAGGGAGAGTTGCGCGAAAATTTCAAAACAAAGAAAATAAATGCAGGGAAACTGAAAAAAGAGAGAAAGAGAGAGAGAGGGAGAGAGAGAAAAGTTGGAAGGAAAAAAGAGAAACAAACAAACAAAGAGAAAAGGAAAACAGAAAGCAAGAAAATGAGAAAAGGCCATCCCAAAAGAGAATTTACATGTTATATACAAATATTTACATAATACAAATATATACAACATATTTTGTTTGTTTTAATAAAGTGGGAACGACTTAATAATGAGGGATTTACTGGACCAGAAAGCAATTATGAGCAGGAGACTTTCTAGAAGAGGCCAGTCACCAATAAGTATTGCACTCAACTCTGGCAATGCTGATATTGCACGGATTCTTCTTGATAAGGTACATGTAGCTGTAACTCATTCTACTTATTATGTTTATTAGTATGACCTCTGTCATTTAGATGATGCATTAGCATCAGTACCATCGTCACCTATACTATTCACCCCGGCCCCCACGTACCTCTAATTGTTTACTCTTCATCAACATCAATTACCCCCTATACAGTTTTGCTATTAGACCTGCTGATAGTGATCCTAAATAAGTATGTTGTATTTTATAATAGTTATAACAAGCCAATAGTAAATGTATATCACATTATTATATAATGATAGTAACGAATATCGGACAACAATGCATTATCGATTAATTGTCTTCTTTAACGTATTCTACTCTATATTATGGATAGCGTTATCATATTAAGCATATGAGGAAAACGTATGAGCGTATAACCATATATATATATATATATATATACGGACCAAATCAATATATTTATAAAGGATACGTCACCTCTACGTAACATTATTTGAAACCCTATACAGGCGTATTTGTATTTGTTTATTAGGTGATACGTACGATTTCGTCATTTATTTATTTATTAATTTCGTCAGAATTTCCTTTCTTTATTATTTATTATTTATTTATTAGGTCGTCTGTCGTAGACAGATCACCTATTGATTTCGTCAGAATTTTTTTCTTTATTTATTAGGAAGTCTGTCGTAGACAGATCACCTCTTAATTTCGTCAGAATTTTCTTTCTTTATTATTATTATTTATTTATTATTAGGTGGTCTGTCGTAGACAGATCACCTCTTGATTTCGACAGAATTTTCGTCATTATTTATTTTTATTAAATGTCGACAAAATCTGCGCGCGCACCTCGACGCGCAAGTACGCACGCATCAAAATTTTAAAATGCTCAAATTCGTTCCAATTTTTTTTTTAACACACGTTTCAGGCCATTTTAAGCATTTTCAAAATTTGCGCTCACGCACTTATGGGCGCGTTTTCACGCAATTTCGCGCGTACTGGCATTTTCCAACTAAGAATCGCCAATTTTTTTTCTGTCATCATTTTCCCAAGCATTTTGATACCTAATTCCCCTTTTTCTGACCAGTAATAACGCAATGAGCGTCCGTCAAAGTTGACAGCACGCGCGGGCTTGGGGTATCTATATCCACAATACATTGGCAAAAACATTCATTGCAACTCTTTGGGATGCACTAGGGGCCCCCGATTTTTTTCTTCATATTTGGATAGATTATGAGTCGGAGATATGATTTCATGTCTCATTTGAACTTCAATTCACTCATGACGTCATCATAATGGCCTCCGAACTCAAAATTTCAATTTGCATATTATGACGTCAGCATATTGTTGGAAAAATGTTTGTATCTCTGTATATATTGATCAATTTTCTTCCAAATTGTGATATGTTCTAGCTGAGACAATTCTCTACAAATGCAGTCATTACAATTTTTCATTTGGACAAAAGCATCAGGGCGTATTTTTGCGATTAAAGGAGGCATGGCAAATGTTCACATTTTGCGTGTATTCTCTATGGGACATGACTTTTACTCAAAACTGGATTCTACATTCCCGTCTTTCGCGAGCAATATCTCCGTCGTTTTATCTTCGTTTACGCTGAGCATCGAGTATGTTATAGCTGAGACAATAAGCTTTCACAAATGTGCCCCTTATTTTTCGATCAGATGCCAGGATCATGCTCATATATTACTTGCAAAGTGGGATTTGAGAATTCCATTTTCCGTTTACGTGTAATCGCTATGGGAAATATTTTGGTATATCGGTATTAACGCACTTGACTTGCGACCTCGAGATCCCTGGTTCGAGTCCGGGCGTCTCCAACAATTTTCTCCTTCACTTTTTTGTCTGTTTGACCTTTCACTGTACCATCTCCTTTGAATATTAAAACACGTAGAATTGCAAATAATGTAATAAACAACCCTATTTACTTTATTATTACCCTATTATCACTTGAGCCATTACTTTTTGCGTGTAATCCCTATGGGAGATGACTTTTTCTCAAATCTGGATTCTACACGTCTGTCTTTTGCGAGCAATATCGCCGTTATTTCTGCTTGGTTTTTGTTGATTTTTGAGTATCTTGTAGCTGAGACTATATGCTATCTGAATCACCCCTCATTTTTGCAATAAGATGTCAGGATCACGCTCATGATCATCATCATTATCATAATGATGATAATCATTTATCAATTACATTTTCATTTCTTTGAATAAGATAAAACCGTCAAAATGTGTTCTTCATGATGTAAATTAGAGTCAAAGGTGTAAATGGTTACTGCACAGGGTCAATGGTCATATATTGTCTCAATCTATCTTCCCTAGATCCATAATGATCAAGGGGACACAATTTGACATATGGATAGATCATAATGGGAGAAGCATTTTATAAAATAATATGATATCGTGTAATGCATTAGTGACGAATTCAAGTCTGGTTTGTTTTTATTTTTGTTTCACAGGATGTATCATCTATACATTACATCGACAGTGCTGGTCTGACGCCCATTCACATTGCTACTGTAAGTGGGCTTACATCAATCATTGAGAAGTTGATAACACTAGGTGCTGGTATAAATCTTCGATCACACGATGGCCAAACGCCCTTACATGCTGCCATCAGACTATGCCACTGTAAAAAGAGACATGTTGAAGTGACGACAGCTTTGAAGCAGGTTACGTATTTATTTTTTAGTTTCTCTTTTAGTGAGAAGTTCTCACTGAGAACTGTTAGTCTATAAAATCGGCACGCACACTAGTATGTGCGAACGCGTTTGATTTGTATACCTTTTTATAAATCAAATCAAATATGGTCCTTGGTAATGAACGTTTAAAATATATGTTGATATGGAATACATAAGATACAAACCTTTTTTGTTCTATTTAATATACTTGCCGCGATCTTTTCACCAACTGATGCAAGGAAACTGTTGTGAGTGTGTATGTTGTGCGTATGAGTAAATGTGTCGGAGGGTCCATTGAAGGTGGGGGGGGGGTGCTCAGTTGCATTCAGTATGTATATGTTGATTCATTATTATTATTACTAGTAGTAGTAGTAGTAGTATTATATCTATCATTATCATTGTCATTATAATACCAATATCACTACCTATTATCATCCTCATTACAAGTAGATAGTGCCATGTGAAAGATTATTGATTCAAGTACATGTATAAACTTAATCTAAATATAAGGATCTTATACCCTGTTATTGTAAATTTGGGAAAGTGGTAGGAGGGTAGAAAAAGCACTTAATCTAGACAGTTTACTTTTTTTATTTTGATACTAAAAATAATATGTTTCTTTTGTCGTTTTCATTAACGAAATAGATACAACAAGAGAGTGATGATGACATATCCCCCGCGGAGGCTCTGGTACAATTCCTTATAAATCAAGGATCCAAGATCGACATTGAGGATAACAACGGTTTTACTCCGTTACAGTATGCCAGAGATGAGTGCATTAGGCAAATGGTGTTCCGGAGGTGAGAAAGTTATAACAATTAGTTAACTATGCTCTGTAAAATATGATTCAAGATTTAATTGTTACAAAATTAATTAATATACTTAAGGAAATTATCTGCGTAATTAATGCACATATTTTCTATACAATTATTGTATGTCTCCTCTGAAAGATCGATTTCAATTCTTCATAACATTTGTAGACTACCTATTTTATTCTGCTGTAAACATCAGTTCTTAAACAATTATGATTGTGCACCATGACATTTAATTCCCAATAATTAAAACATTGTTGATACATGACTGTAATATAAAAAAATATATACTACGGCGTAAAACATGGATGTATGATAGGTTATACATCAAAATTATAGATATACTCATACAACATATTTCTGGTTCTTTTGGCAGCTTATCCGAAGGTGATATTCATACATTCCGGGGTACGTATTTAATTGTTAATGGTTTTACTTCTCACTAAGATTGTTCTCAACGGTAAATAATGACTCCACCCCTCCCGATGTTAGGCACATCGCAAAGGTTTAACCGAAGGCGATAGTTTATGCGCTCTATATATCTCTACAACCCCCCCCCCCCCCCCCCAACAAAAAAAAAAAAAAAAAAAAAAGCAGTAAAGGAGTAGAGATGGTTCGTATTTTTAACCCCAAAGAACATAACAATAACAAAAACCTGAATTAAATCACATATAAAATTTCATTCAAATACAAGGAAAGTTAACAGG
This sequence comes from Strongylocentrotus droebachiensis, assembly GCA_035222895.1. Classification (NCBI taxonomy): domain Eukaryota; kingdom Metazoa; phylum Echinodermata; class Echinoidea; order Camarodonta; family Strongylocentrotidae; genus Strongylocentrotus; species Strongylocentrotus droebachiensis. Next base: position 89,346 of record JAVYIG010007557.1, read on the forward strand.
ATTTAAATATCATAAACATTCCGCATGCCAACTATATTTTGTTCATCTAACACTGTCGCTCATATATTGTTTTTTTACCCCAGTTTTTGGAATTATTTTGACAATGATTTATTCCTGATAGATCTAGATAAAAGTATACATTATCAGATCTTATTGAATAATAATTTGCCAGTGTCGTTTTGCGTGACTTCTAAAGCATGTGTATGCTACTATGCTAATCAACTAGGGGACCTACGCCCTTAAGTCATAAATGACATAAATGAGGATTAATGCCCCCACAAAAGGGCACTAATATGGCACTTTGACACGGTTTTGATCCTGGGGCCTCACAGTTACGAGGCCATTGCTTTGCCACTGAACCATGAATGTACGCAGCGGGGCTAGGGTAGGGGGCATTTCCCACAAATGAAAAATAAACAAAGAAAATGCAATAAATTATCAATAATTCATTGAATTCCCCCGGTCCCCAACAGAAAAAAAATCTTCTGTGTGCCCATGCCTTGAGCCATAATGCATGGCCGTACAGTTTGGGTTTTTGTTATGGCTGACTGGCGGCGGTCGTGATGAGATTAAAGCTTAGAAGCATGTTTGGAATGTCATTATGATACTTTTGACTGAGTCAGGTGCATGAATGTATTATGGTACCGATCAGTGTCCATTTGTAGTAGGTCCATTGTTATACAACAGCGGACCATATATTAGGCAAAGCTACGTTTCCTATATTCAGTGAGTGCCTGTGGTACAAACAAATCATAATGTATATACAGAATAACAAAGACCCTGAAATTGAACCATGACGTACTCCGCACTTAACTGTTAACAAATCACTGATACAACCATTTATTGATACACATTGTTGTCTATTAAGCAAATATTCTACAAACCATTTTAATTCTACTGAAGAAACCCCGTAATATTTTAGTTTTGTAACAATCAATGTATGAGGAATGAGATCAAATGCCGTGTGTAGGTCTACAAATATATTTCCAGTACAAAATCCAGAGTTTCTATTTTCCAATAAATATTCATGTATGTCACATAAACTAGAATATGTTGAATGAAATTTTCTGAATCCAGACTGAAATTGTTTGTTTTGTTTGTTTGTTTTATTTCCACTTTTTCATATCAATACAAAGAAACATACAAATGAATATAATGAATAACATGTAAGTTTGACAAAGTTTATTTCTAGTTTAAATAAAAGTTTCATACTGTTACAATGAATGATGTAATAATGAAAACTGGGTAAAATATGAATATAATTGAGTATGAACAGCCTTTTCAAATATTTTGGATAAAATAGGCAAAAATGATATAGGTCTGTAATTATTTAGGTCATTCCTTCTATGACTTTTATATATTGGTATAATCTTAGCAAGTTTAAAGTCAGAAGGTATTTCAGATGTATGAAGTGATTTATTATACAATTTAGTAAATGGTTCAGAAATGACATCTGCAGCTAATTTTAAAAGTTTAGGATGCATATTCACAATATCAGTAGATTTATTACAATCGATATTCCTTAATTCTTTGTTCACATAAACAATTTTTATATCTGTAAATTTAAACACATGAGGAATTTCTTTTATAGTCGTATTATTCATTGTATCGGTCGGATTTAGATTTTCATATTTATCACATACTTCATTAAATGATTTATTAAAAGCGTTCGCTAAATATTTGTCCTTTTTATATATAACACCATAAATCAAAACACCATAATTATCACGCTTTTTACCATCTGGAAGTAATGCATTCATTGTCATTCATGTTTTTTATATCATTATTCGATTTATTAAAAGTATTATTGTAATATTTTTTCTTTAACTTTGTATTCAAGTTTTTTGCTCTATTTCGATAATTGTTATACTTATCACAATATTCTAATCTTCGGGCTTCTCAAAAAATGTTAATTCTTTTACTTTTCGTGTAATATTTATCTTATCAAACTTTTTTAAATTAAAATGTCGTTCCCTAGCCAGAGTATGATATTCATCTGTTATCCATAGAGCACCATTAACTTTTTTCCGTATCCTCTAGAAACAAAGATCAAATCAATTAGAGTACTACTGTGAGGGGTTACACGTGTAGGATAAGCTATTACCTGAGAGAGTTGGTAAAGATGACAAATTTCTTCAATTTTAATAGAATAAGTATTACGAGTAAGCATATTGCAGTTCAAATCCCCCATGATTTTAATATTATTTGATAAAGAAAGAAAACATTGTCTAGACGTTCTTCAAAGATCTTAACGAAATCCCTTCCACTATCAGGTTTTCTGTAAAATACACCACGAAAATTGGAAGAATTATTCGGTTGTATTAGTTCAATCCACATACATTCAATATATTCACTTTCTAAATAAAATCGTCTTTCATAAGTTAAACCTTCTCTAATGTAATATGCCACTCCGCCACCTGCGGATTTCCTATCTTTTCTTTCAAAAACAAAATTTGGAAAACTAAGTGACTGTAAAGCAGAATAATCATCAAGCCAAGTCTCTCATAGTGACAAAATATCGTAATGATACTTTTGTAAAAAATATCTCAATACCTTCCTTCTTATTTTTAAAACTTTTCATATTAAGGTGGCTTAATTTCAAACTCCTTTTAGAAGTAAAATCAAAAATATGTTCTTCGGCATGCGACACATCTTCAGGTAATACACAATTGTTTACATTTTAAACTGGATCACATGATACATCTTCTTGTCCATAAAATGGTAGCTGTTCCATAAGGCAGCGTCATCCGTATATAGTGTTGATAAAACGATGTCCGTTTCAGCAAGTAGGTCCCTGGTTTTAGGCTATCCATTTGTGTGATATGGAATGACTAAGCATCAAGCTATCATCAGATGATATAATTCACTTTTTCTTATTTCTTGTTACTTATTCCATAATTTTTATTTAGATCTTCCGATTGCAAGATATACTGAAAGTCATCGCAGTATTGGCTGTGAAGGAGGAATTCTCCATTTGGATAGTTGTGACGTCACAATGTCGATTCCACCAGGGACAGTGCAGGCTGGTACTTGCCACGATGTATCCATAGCTCTAGTTACTGATGATCCCCCACCTATCCGAGAGGGGGAGTTTCTTACAGGCCTTGGCATAGGCATCACATTCCCTGCACAGTGGCGCTATTCTACGGACCATCCTATAACGTTAAGTCTCCCTCATGCCGCAACATTGCTGGAGTCATACGATGTTCATGCTGACATTATGTGGAAACAAACTGAATCAACATCAGGTTAGTTGTCAATATGAGGATTCAAGGGAGTTGTAAATACAAAAAATTACTTGTCAAGATTTGCCACGTTAAATACAAGTGGTTCGCATAATAGGCGCAGTGAAACAGTTAATTGTTAAATATATATTTATCAAAATTAGAGATGCGCTGGAACTGTTAAAGATTATTCTGCATACATTTCTCACCCTGTTACTTATACTTTTCCCTTAAATCGAATCATCATTTTATATCATAATGCCTTCAATTAAAGGTAATGCAAAGTTTCGGGAAATTTTGAAATTTGGATGGATTGTAATTCTTTAAAATGTTGATAATATGGATGCCCCTGTGAATGCATTATAAGCACAAGAACATTTAACCCCTAAAATATGAGGCGCCGTTTGTAAAACAATTATATAGACAAATTATATGTTATATAATCATTATTTAACAAATAATAATCATTATTTACATATAATGCAAGAAAATGTACATTTTTATTTGTATATAATTTTTTACACATTTGTTTTATTTATAAATAATTACAATTCATACTTCATTATTTATAAATAATGACAAAGTACGTTTCATTATTTATAAATAATTACAATTCACACTTTCATTATTTATATATAATGAAAAGCGTATTTCCATTATATAATATATAATGAAAAGCACGTTTCCATTATATAATATATAATGAAAAGCACGTTTCCATTATATAATATATAATGAAAAGCACATTTCCATTATATAATATATAATGAAAAGTGTATTTCCATTATATAATATATAATGAAAAGCACATTTCAATTATATAATATATAATGAAAGGCGTATTTCCATTATATAATATATAATGAAAAGCGTATTTCTATTATATAATATATAATGAAAAGCACACTTCCATTATATAATATATAATGGAAAGCACATTTCCATTATATAATATATAATGAAAAGTGTATTTCCATTATATAATATATAATGAAAAGCACATTTCAATTATATAATATATAATGAAAAGCGCATTTCCATTATATAATATATAATGAAAAGCGCATTTCCATTATATAATATATAATGAAAAGCGCATTTCCATTATATATTAAATAATGATTGTGTATGCAAATGACAATGGTTGGTAACGCCCATAATATGAATATTCATGAGCTTGACTGCCCATATTATCCTCTATTCCAGGCACCTTTCCATTTTGTGTTCTTTGTGCATTCTTAACAGAAATCCTACGAGCGGTAAATAAGTCTTTGTATCACTATTCTCCTTCTTATTTGTATGCAGATTTGGGTATAATGATTGATAACGATCATCATTATTTTAATAAGAAATTTTTCTATCTGTGATGGAAGTTTTTATGTACGATTGCCTGATCTGAAGACAAGACTTTCGCTGTATGCATATTTAATATATGACGTCACCCACACAGAGTGAGGGTTCGAGGTTTTCTTTGAAAGTTTGATGGTGAGTACAGCTGTAATTACGTTCAAATCTCGTAAATTGAATCATATTTATAAACATATCTAACGATAGTATGAATCTGCTGATTTGTCTGTACATTATGAAGTGGTTTAAAATGGTTATATCTGATGAATTTAGGAGTAATTTACACTCGAACTTTTGATGCGTTATTTATCGTCGTGAGAAATATTTCAGCTCGATTGCCAGTCACTCCTTGATCCTTGGCCCAAACTTTCGGGCGAGACCCTCTCTGCAAATTAGATACGCGAGAAAGGTTCTATAGGCAGCTGGCAGATCACTTCACTCGCACTAGCTGCATCAATGATCCAAGCTTTTTGTTACTTTTAGGTCCAACTACTTTCATAGTTTGGTCAGAAAGAGGTTAATAGCTAACACTAAAAAGCATGGTCACAGTTGACATGAGTACATGTAGTTGACAAAATTTGGACCAGATACCGAGATAGTAAGTTAGACGAGTACGAGAGTAGAAAATTTGAGGCCTAGGCCTACAGACCAGTAAATAATTGGACTACCTGTGAACAGGCGCGGATCCAGGATTTGTTAGGGGGGGGGCCCAAATTTGAAATTATGCAAGCCAAATATTGGTACGAGATAGTGACACCGGCAGTGGCGAAATGAGCAAAAACGGGGGGGGGGGGGGGGGGTACTACGGGGTTGTGGTGCCGGAGCGGAATATAACTTATCTTACTGGGCCTAAATCTTAACTACACAATATAACCGACTAGAATAAGGATTAGTCCTACCATAGGCTGTATACTATATTGCTTGAAGTCTGTCTTGAAGCACTCGTCGTGTCGCCGGTGGAGCTCCACGTACGTCGCTAGTAGACCGAAGAGACAGAAGAGACGAGCAATCAACAGTGTATGTACTTGTCGCGTGCAGTCTCAGGTTCAATCTGATGTTCCCAGTAATAAACACGCCCGCGGAAACTACCGCGGGTGTCGCCTAATGCGGGACTTACGCGCATATGCCGCCAGAGCCGTAGTGGCTAAGGCTGAACCACTACATTATTCCCTACTTAATGAGTTTAAAGCCCAACTTAAAACTAAACTAAAACTAACTTAAAACTACTCCCGTACCGCAGTGCGGGGTCACGCCGTTCCCGCTGGCGGATGGGTCAAGGACCCTCCCTGCCAGCACCGCTGAAGTCTTGGCCTTTCCAGAGGGCGGGCGCCTTTATCATACCTGAAAATATACTGTATTCCAAAATTTGGTACCGGAAATATTATGAAAAATACATGTGTATAGAGACCCAATCCCATAGCCATAATAGTTTCCATTCTGGTTACAAACAGAAATATACCAGTTAACCCTTACCGTGCCGGTGTCACGTGTAAATGACAAAGAATAGCAGTCCTGGCACGGGCGTAAGGGATTAACCGGGGCATTACAGTCATAAAGAAACAGAAATATACCAGTTAACCCTTACCGTGCCGGTTATACATAATGACAAATTGCAAAACGTCTTGGCACGGGCATAAGGGATTAACCGGGGCATTACATTAAATTCCCAAGGTGACCGAGCATGAGAGTGAGTGATCAACATAAACGATGAATGGCAATAAGTGTGCAGAAAAGGGGAAGAGCCCAATGGCTCCCCATTCCCCAAGTGCAGTTTGGATGGTACAATGTCCAGAAACTGGGCAGTCCCACATGAGAGCCAAACGGCTCCCTACAGGCAGTCCAAACGGTGCATATAAGAAGTATTAGAAGGATAAAAGCAGATCACTGAAATCAGATGGAAAATGATATAGAAGGTTAAAACACTTCAACAAAATAAGATTACATTCTCTGGGCCACTCGGCCCCCGGGGGCACAATAGCCACTGCCGGCAAGTTCCTGATATCATTTAGGGCACCCAGGCCCACAACACCATCAAGCAGATCCAGAGGAATTACTCCCCCAAAACATAATCATATTCTGTAAACAAAAGTGAACTAAAATATATATAACAAACATGTTCTTTCCCCCGATCAAACATGATCCGAGGAATCCAAAATGGAACCGGCACCATGTCCTTGCGGACGAGCCGTTGTGAATGGCTTTGATAGTGAACCATAATATATATTTAAGACAAATATGTTATTTTCCCCGATCAAACACGATCCAAGGAATCCAAAATGGGAGCCTGTGGGTGGGCTGGAAAAGGGAAAGGTCCTTACTCTGGAGCCCTGGACTCCCAACAACCCTACATCTCACCCGCTTCCCACTAGAAGGGGGCACCACGGTCGTCCTAGCGACACAAACTCCCTGGATACAGGCTGCCCTGGAATCCGTTCCATAGTACATATGTACCTCCTCCCCCCCGACAATAACATTAACTACCTGGACAAAGGGACCGACCGAAGAGTCAGGCGGGTCACTAACATTATTTACCTTGACAAAGGGACCGACCGAAGAGTCAGGCGGGTCACTAACATTATTTACCTTGACAAAGGGACCGACCGAAGAGTCAGGCGGGTCACTAACATTATTTACCTTGTCCAAGGGACCAACCGAAGAGTCAGGCGGGTCACTAACATTATTTACTTTGTCCAAGGGACCGACCGAAGAGTCAGGCGGGTCACTAACATTATTTACACTAGTATTCACTGATTGTAGGCCTCTTGGTTTCCAGATCGGAGATTGGCCTCGCTCTCCGACCCCTCCAGGTTTTCCGGAACTTCAGCCACGGGAGATAGAGAGCAGGCATGGGACAGCATAGAAACCTCCAAAGACTTAACAGTCTTCAAGACTTCCGCCAACATACTATCCATGTTGTCCATGCGTGTCCTCAAACTGGAGAGTTCTTTCTTCACTCCACTCATGTCCACCTTCAGACTGCCTATGTCCTTCCCTTGAACCTCAAGAAGGGTGCTGACATTCCCCCGGTCCGCCGCCGGAGCCGGACGGGGAACATCTCGACCTGTGGAAACTGTTGGGGAACGATAGGGTTGCCTATGCCGATAAATCCCCGGCTCCTCAACTGTATCATAACTGTCCTTCCCCCGGTCCTCCACAGGAGCCGGACGGGGAACATCTCGACCTGTGGAAACTGTTGGGGAACGATAGGGTTGCCTATACCGATAAATTCCCGGCTCCTCAACTGTATCATAACTCTCTGCCTCCTGATTGTACAGGCAAGTCTGCTGCACCTGCTGCCGAGGAGCTGGATATAAACGGCGGGGCTCGCTCCCGTACACAACACGCTGAGTGTGTTGTGCCCACCTGATGGCCTCCAGGGCCTCTTCAACGGACTTCGGGCGTTTATTCAGAGCGGTCAAACCCGCCGCCTTATCCGTACAACCCTGGCATAGCTGCAATACCATCTGAGTGCCGTCACCCCTTTGGTCAGACCCAAAAGCTTCACAAAACAAAGCCTGGAGCCGGTCGGACCACCCAAGGAGGGACTCCTCCGGGAGTTGGCGAGCCGTCCGAAACTCGGCTATGGCCTCCTCCGGAAATCGGGTAGCCCCAAACCGACGCCCCATCGCTGTCAACATCGGGTAATACGACTCAGTGCCCATATCCCGAAGATTGGAAAAACAATCCAACGCAGACCCTTCCAGACACCAGCCCAGAGCATCCAAACACTCCCTCGGACTCCAGTGGCACGACGCCGCATAGCTCGTGAATTTCCTGAGAAAGGAATGCCAACTAGTCCTCCCAACCGATGCCAAAAATCGAAATACGGCCGGAAAAATACCAACGAGTCCCTAAAAAACTATCCTACAACCCCAAGCAGACAAGAAATGAAAAACTAAGAGCTTATAAGGCTCTACGAAAAAAGTTCCAAAAATAAAAAAATCCTTCAACACACACGTGAACGTATTCAAGATGGCGGCACGGACATGTGTGCGACCACAAAAAATTATCCCCAAAACACGGAAATGAGTACCCAAAAATCGGAATACAGCACTAAAAATACCCTACGAGTCCCTAAACTACTAATCTACAGCAATAACCAACTACAAACGGGGAATAAACAAGCTTACAAGGCCCCACGAATTAATTTACCAAAATTGAAAATCCCTTAAGTACACGAGTGAATGAAAACAAGATGGCGTCACCCACACGTGTGCTACAAAAAAAAATATCTCGCGCAAGTCCGAAAAGAACGATCACGCCATTGTGGTGCCGGAGCGGAATATAACTTATCTTACTGGGCCTAAATCTTAACTACACAATATAACCGACTAGAATAAGGATTAGTCCTACCATAGGCTGTATACTATATTGCTTGAAGTCTGTCTTGAAGCACTCGTCGTGTCGCCGGTGGAGCTCCACGTACGTCGCTAGTAGACCGAAGAGACAGAAGAGACGAGCAATCAACAGTGTATGTACTTGTCGCGTGCAGTCTCAGGTTCAATCTGATGTTCCCAGTAATAAACACGCCCGCGGAAACTACCGCGGGTGTCGCCTAATGCGGGACTTACGCGCATATGCCGCCAGAGCCGTAGTGGCTAAGGCTGAACCACTACAGGGTAGACAAAAAAATTTGCACCACCCCACTCTTACATGCAGGCCCCGCTAAACGTTTCTCTAAGTAGGTGGGGGGGGGGGGAGGTATTTAAGATCAGGTAGAGCGTTGTGAAATTGGCGTTGTGTATAAGGCCGAAGAACCTGCGGGGGTCAAGGGGTGGAACTCCCAGAAGCTCGGGGGTATAGGCATTTAATTACGGTCAGATGAGCATATAATGCACCTGTCAATTGTATGACCCACCCCATGGACCCCGGGGAAGGTGCGTCATGGTTGGGTCATTTACCATTAAGGTGTGACTCAGGGTACCGTCATTTTACTCCTATGGTCAGTCACAATATTGACGGTGGGGGTGTGTCGATGTCAGTCACTTTACATAGGTGCGTCACTGAATAAAGTACAGTGTATTCACGGCCGCTAGCGAAGCCCGCAAGCTCGCTAGCGCTGGTGTACTTCGTGAAGTCTAGTCCAACCAAAATGCCGAGTCGGCAAACTTTGCCCCAAATATTTTGGTATTTATATTTGTTATGGTATTTTAATACACACATGTATTGCTGAAAATCAATGTGTTCTTGCAAGCAATTGCCAAATTAAAGAGCGAAATTAATGCGCTGGTCACCGTAACACGAACAATGCAAGTACTATTACTTACGATCATACTTATAATACGATCTTCAAATTGATTTGTAATTGGTACTTAAATTTGTACTACTAACTTTCAGCTCAGCACTCGACAAGCTACAGACAATTTGTTCGCATAGGAAAGCACATGTATCGCAGATCGCCATGCGGTTGGTTTTCTGTGGGTTCAATAAGTAGTGATCGGACTGAAGTAAGCGGCGTTTTAAATGCGCTTTTACGTTCGCAGCATCTTACTTGCCTTGAAATGTGTATGTAAAAGCCAGACATTGCGCAGTGCAGCGAAACAAACTCATCCATGTGATAAGTGTGAGATCCAAGTGACGTACCGCTGTGCATCACCATCGCGCGCATTAAAAAGACTTGAATAAATATGAAACAAATCTGACCGTACGTATTCTGTATTTTACTTTGATTTTGATAATAGATCTAGAGCGTGTTAATGATAGATTTCAGAAAACAGAAAACATTGTGCCGTGCACGGTGCAGGTGGGGGAACGGTATTGCAACAACAAACGAGTGCTCGTGCCTGGAAATGAGATTAGACCCCGATCGCAAATCAGGAAAAACACGTTCTGTATCATTTCGTCCATGTCGAATGTGCGTCAAAATGACAGTCAAAATCAACAACTGGTGCGTCATAATTTTGACCGAGGTACCGTCATTGGTAGCCTGAAGTTCGTCATAGTTTTGCCGCATATGTGCGTCATGGTACAGTAAAATCCGACGCACATTAGACAAGTGACGCACCATCCCCGGGGTTCATGGGGTGGGGTCATACAATTGACAGGTGCATAAAGGCAAGGGCCTTTGCCCCCCCCCCCCCCGAACTACAACTTGTTGGCGGGAAAATTGCAACTGATATCCCCCTTTATTTCTTCTTCCTCTTTGTTCCTTCCCTTTATCCCCTCTTTACTTTTTTTCTTTCCCTTTCCTTCCTTCTCTTTTATTTTTTGATGGGGGGGGATGGGGAGAGGTTACAGCTGGGAGGCAAGGCCCTTTCGGCCCCCCGATCTCCTTCTTTTCCCCCTTTTCTTTTCTTCTTCCTCTTCTTTCTTTCCCTTTCCTTTTTTTTCCCTTCTTTTCCTTCTTTCTCTCTCTCTTTTTTTTTTTTTTTATGCGGGGGGGGGGGGGGGGGGGGGGGGGGGGAGGGCCAAGGCCCGCACATCCCCCCTGGGATCCGTGCCTGCCTGTGAATGTGATACTCGTAGTCGTACAGAGACTTGTAGCTATCTAACAAATTAAAACACGATCCCCCCCCCCCCCCCAAAAAAAAAAAAAAAAAAAATATTCAGTCTAGACTACATCGTATAGTATA